>OZ022512.1:71695860-71763812 GCA_963989385.1 Ctena decussata
CCGCTTTCACTGCTAAAGAATACCAGACAAATAACAATGCAAAAGATAATAGAATTCAAGTTAGAGATTAGAACCAGTGTTCATCTTGCTGCCGATGGTGATGTCTCTGGTGGTGTTTACTTTTGTGCTGTCTTTTCCCACTTGGTGTCTTGGGTGGGATCTTGGATTGAACTGTGTCAGTTCCTGAGTTTCCTTTCTTACATCTTTTTCTGGCAATACGGTCATCTTATGGCTGTCCACTTTGCTTTCTGTTTTATTATGCACCCTCTGCAAAATTCCACTGATAACAGGGGTATGATACAGTGGACTCGACAGTATCGGATCATCGACAGTATCGGATCACCCTTATGTTATCACCCATTTTCCTCATAAATGAAGCAAATATTTTTTACCATTATATTACAGTCATCGAGTTAAACCAATGACAAAGTGCAGGGTGAAAAATGCAATCGAAATGTGCGGCTGTGAAACAAATCAGGGTTGTTGAAAAGCTTGACCCCTCTTCAGCGGCGCTTGCATTTTGTCTGTTGCTCGTTACTCCCAACACAAATTTCGGTTGTTTACACTATTTTATAATTAGGCGATTGAAACCGATTCTGCTTTGTAATGTGTACTGGCATCCCTCAAATTGCAGACAGTCATTATTTTCGTGACATCCTAGTATTTGATGAAGCTAGAGACTTGAAAAGTTGGGCACCAATGTGCGACAGTAACGGATCATTATATAAAGTGAACTGAACTACAGGCATTGGCTGGAACTCTTTATGTCAAATGCAGGTCTCTGATGCTGAAAGTAAGTCATAAATCAACTACCTGAACGACTGCCGTGTCTTCTTTCAAATAAGATCGGTATAAAAAATAATACAATGTCCTTTTTTGTAAAATATCCCCCATCTCACACTCCACACACTACCGTCTGATAATGACGGTTATGCACAGCACATCTAAGCTTCCGCCAAACATTCTGAAGAAACATTCGACATCAGCTAGCATTTTTGTGAACCCATTAATGTTTTGCGTTCATCAGCTGGACATTTGTACACTGCGTAGACTCTGATTAATGCAGCAGAACTCGTTTAATGATCATGTAGTGTTTATACTTTGCTTGCATAAATATTCCAGTGCTAAGGCGGAAATCACCATAAATTTCTTGATCCTGATCAGACGCTACGGTCTTATCAGGGTGTATTCTTTGCGAAGTCAGATTATGGTCTAAACTGTTTGAGTAGTTCCGTGCTAAAGGAGCACAGGGGATAACTGAGTTAAGAATAATTGACATGCTTGTACATTTGTACACATTTAACTGTTAGCTTACGTTGCTAGTGACAGGCGACGTGAAAATATCTTTGAAAGGCCGTAAAAGTTTCCTCTGAGAGTTTAATAGGTCCAACTGTTTATGTAGCCAAATTATTGAGGCTAAGTAGTTTGGCAGAACGCCTCGGAGGAACTCTCTTATAAAATAATATCATATGATCCGATACTGTCGCAACTGATTCGTTACTGTCGTAAGACCCTCCTGTAAGTCTGGATAGGTTATCTGCCCTTAAAGGAATAAATTTCGTGAATATTTTGACATGGATAGATAGGAGGGATATTTTGCAATTGTTATGTATAACAACATACATAATGTTAGCATTCATATACAACAAAACAAGAGTTTTATTGAACTTGATCCGATACTGTCGAGTCCACTGTAACACAATGTGATATAATGTCACTGTAGAACTGCGCGTGCGCGAATGTTATCAGGTCAGGCCTTTAGAAGCGATCTCTAAAGACGATGGGCTGTATACTGACGTTGGCCGTGATAAGTTTTCGATTGGTTGAATGACGTCACCGACTTACGTCATAACGCATTCGCGACGTCACAAGTTCGAACAAAACTGCGTTTGCTTTTCATTTGTTTGAGTTTCTTTAAACCTAAAAGCCTTCTAATGGTACATGATACATACACATTATTATAACGAGCACTGCGAGATGGCTGCGAAGCAGCCATCGAGCAGAGCTCGTATCTAGGTATCGCAAATACCATCAAGTATAAGTTGCGACGACCACCTTGCTGGGTTCTGAGGTTTGCAGTCGTGCAATTGAAATTAGTGCAAAAAATGGGGAACCAGTGTCTTTCCTTCACACAGGATTTTACGACTGGTTTACACTTTAACAACTGGGATATGCTTTTAGCTAGCAATAACTCGCGATGCAGTCTGTCATTTGCAAACGCTGAATGTCACATGATTGATACAGCCAATCAGAGCACTCTCAAGAAGTCGCTGGCGTGAATTGTAAACAAGGCGGCAGAAAGTTTTATTTTGAAACCAACTAACAAACAGCCTCGGAATCAAGGTATAAACGTGTATATTATATGCCCACGTTCAAGACTTGAATCCGCCACCAAATCGATCAATATCATGACACAACTAGGCCAGTTCAGTGGTTTATTAAGCGTCTGGAAATCTCAAAGCTTCACAACATCATGGGATTTCGGGGTCCCTATAAAACTAGAAACGGAACCAAAACGAAACGAAACGAAACGCAACGAAACGAAACGAAACGGAACGAAACGAAACGCAACGGAACGAAACGAAACGCAACGAAACGAAACAAAACGCAACGGAACGAAACGAAACGAAATAGTAATAAAACGAAATGGAGCAAAATCTGAAAAATACCATGAAAATATCACAATAGAACAGCACCACATATTAATGCAAAAGGAAGACTAAAAAAGCCCCATGTTTATCCCTATACATTGCTATATGAAGTTACCAAGTTACTGGGTATTTGTTAGATAAAAAACATTGACTTTTAAACTATCTATCTATCTATCTATCTATCTATCTTCCGTTACGTCTTAACCCCCGAGGGGGACAACAGACGGGCTCCGGCGAACCAAGTGCTGAAGGGGGTTAGCTGGAACAAATGTATAGGAAAGTATGTGAAATGAGTTTGTACAGTGCGATAAAGAGTGTTAGTATAGTTAAAAGATAAAAACAGAAATTGGTGTTTAGGGAGAGACATGGATTACCTGGCAGACAGCACTGCTGAACTGCACCAAGGTAGGAAGGACCGGTATGTAGGGTGGGAGGGCATTCCAATTGATGATAGTCCTAGGGAAGAATGTGAACCTGTAACAGATACTTGGCTGATTGATGATGATGATGTTTTCATATTTGATTGTTGCGCATAAAAATAATTGTTGGGGACCGAGGCAAGAACACTATTTCAGGAACCTGGGTCATATGTATTGAGCTGGTAGCCCGGGAAATGTAGAAAAGCTCATACGACGCTCCACAACAAAAAAAAGTAAAAATATATATTAATTATCTTTAAATAACAATCAAAAACTATAAAGATAATAAAAAAGATGCCCAGACCAAAACACCCAAAGACCAAATGAGGCCCCAAAATCGTATGTCAGTTTATCAAATTAAACAATTCAGCCAAGTATCTGTTTAAAAGTAATGTATTTGATCTAACAAAAACCCAGTAACTTGGTAACTTCATATAGCAATGTATAGGGATAAACATGGGGCTTTTTTAGTCTTCCTTTTGCATTAATATGTGGTGCTGTTCTATTGTGATACTTTCATGGTATTTTTCAGATTTTGCTCCGTTTCGTTTTATTTCTATTTCGTTTCGTTTCGTTTCGTTCCGTTGCGTTTTGTTTCGTTCCGTTGCGTTTCGTTTCCTTCCGTTGCGTTTCGTTGCGTTCCGTTGCGTTTCGTTTCGTTGCGTTTCGTTTCGTTTCGTTTTGGTTCCGTTTCTAGTTTTATAGGGACCCGGGATTTCGCGCACAATCAGAATCAGAATTGTTTACTGGTGATACGTCCAAGGACAATCATTCACCAGGAAGACAATCATTCACAAGCGGTCCGTGTCATGGCTCATGCCATATTGCAGCACTCCGCCTCACATTGGTCACAACCTGGCTATAGAGCAAGGTACAACAAAATAGACGATGAAAAAAGAAGCGGAATGCATTAATTGGTCTCTCGAAAAGTAATCAAAGTTTTGTTAAAATTAGCAGTGGCAACTCACTGGCGCTTGAGTTTCAAAGTGTGCATCACTGTCATTACATTCATAACGTGGTACTACCCCTGCTCGTTCGAAGCAAATAGTCTCTGGTAAAATTAAAATCACTAATCCGATAAACCTGGTATTGTCTGATATGCGGTGAACCTTGAAAAGAGGGTGCAACTAGTCCTGTAACGATGACAGTGCAAATAGAAACAGAACAAGAGGGCCATGAGGCCCTGAATCGCTCACCTGAACAATTGGCAAGGTGGCTTATACTTATCAGGTCTGAAATTGTCAAAATATGAGTTTTGGGTCAAAAGTCAAAGAATGACCATGACCACTTGTACTCATAAATCTTCATGTACTCATTAGACAACCATATATACCATTTTTAGGCCAAAATCTCCAAAACTTTCCAGGAAATCTTATGTTCTAGCATTTTTCCATATTTGACCATGCCGCAAAAAAGGTCAAGGTAAACCCAAGGTCACCATTTGAACAGTCTTGGTGGTACTCTAGTACTCCATGCTATTTACCAAGTTTCAGGGCCATAGGTGTATTGGTTCTGGGGAAGAAAAATATTAAAGATCTATCCCGTAAGCGGTAATGGCGGCCAAGTTGGTCATGTGACCTGGACCGTTTGAACAAATTTTCATTCAATCAACCCCTGGAGGCTCTATATGAAATGTGTTCACAATTGGCCCTTTGGCTTTTGAGGAAATGGTTGAAAATGTCAAAATATGAGCAATCTGGATCAAAGGTAAAAAAATGACCTTGACCTCTCAGTCTTGTACTCATAATTCTTTATGAACTCATTAAGACAACTGTATATACCAATTTTTTAGGTCAAATCTTCAAAACTTTCCATGAAATCTTATGTTCTACCATTTTCCCATATTTGACCTTGCTGCAAAAGGTCAAGGTCAACACAAGGTCATAATTTGAACAATCTTGATAGTACTCAAGTACCCAATGCTACTTACAAAGTCTCAAGGCCATCGGTCAATTGGTTCTGGAGAAAAAGATTTTTAAAGGTATTTCCCATATATGGGCGTGGCGGCCATGTTGGTCATGTGTCCAGGACCGTTAGAAAACATTTTCATTCCATCAACCCCTCGAGGCTCTATATGAAATTTGGTTTCAATTGGCACAGTGGTTTTAGAGCAGATTGTTTGAAATTGTCAAAATTTGAGATTTCTGGGTCAAAGGTCAAAGAATGACCTTGACCTCTTGTACTCAAAAATCTTCATGTACTCATTAAGATGATTCTATGTACCAATTTTTAGGCCAAAATCTTCAAAACTTTCCATGAAATCTCATGTTCTAGCATTTTCCCATATTTGACCTTGCCGTAAAAAAGGTCAAGGTCAACCCAGGGTCATAATTTGAACAATCTTGATAGTACTTGAGTACCCAATGCTACATACCGAGTTTCAAGGCCATCGGTCTACTGGTTCTGGAGAAGAAGATTTTTAAAGGTTTTTACCATATATGGGCGTGGTGGCCATGTTGGTCATGTGACCTGGACCGTATGCACAAATTTTCATTCCCTCAACCCCTGGAGGATCTATATGAAATTTGGTTACAATTGGCCTTGTGGTTTTTGAGGAGATTGTTTGATATTGTCAAAATATGAGAGTTCTGGGTCAAAGGTCAAAGAATGACCTTGACCTCTTGTACTCACAAATCTTCATGAAGTCATTAAGATGACTGTATGTACCAATTTTTAGTCCAAAATCTTCAACAGTTTCCAAGATATCTTATGTTGCAGCATTTTGCCATATAAAAGCATGAGTAAGCAAATTTGACCTTACCGTGAAAAAGGTCAAGGTCAAAACAAGGTCATAATTTGAACAATCTTGGTAGTACTCGTGTACCCGATGCTACATACCAAGTTTCAAGACCATCGACCTATTGGTTCTGGAGAAGAAGATTTTTTCAGGTTTTTACCATATATGGGCATGGCGGCCATGTTGGTCATGTGACCTGGACCGTTTGAACAAATTTTCGTTCCTAAGGTCCCAGGAGGCTCTATATGAAATTTGGTTACAATCGGCCTAGCGGTTTCAGAGGAGAAGTCGTTTGAAATTGTGGACGGACGACGGATGGACGACGGACGGACGACGGACGACGGACGCCGGAGCCTTACCATCCTATAAGCTCCCCCGGAGCCGCTGGCTCAGGTGAGCTAAAAAATGCATGTTGCCACTTGCTGCAGAATAGTTTCTATCCGTATCAGCCTTCGATGTTGGGCCTTCCAGTGCACAGAGCCACAAAGAAAGGTAAAACCCAGTTATTCTACAAGCGCGCTGTGACAAAACAACGCCAAACTTGAAAATCAGGGAAATTTGCCATTGTAATTTGCCATTGTCACTAGTTTTCACGACCTGCAAAGTTTGGGTTCCCTAGTCCCTTAAAATCAATGTCGAGGTATTATTGTTATTGGCGGGCATATCGCCGTCTCTTTGCTAAAAGGAGCGGCTGTAGTGTAGTGGATAACACGCCAGACTACCAATCTAGGGGTCGACAAATCGATCCCCTGCTTCTCCGTTCTTTCGGATGAGACTTTAAACAGAGGTCCAGTCTCCATATGACTTTGTTGGTGGGACGTTAAATCTGAGTTCACTCACTCACTTTTCGCTAAAAATGGACTTGGTATACCAAATGCCGACCGTGAATCCAAGCCGCTTAAACTTGGTTTTCCTGTGATGACCAAGGAAATTCCTACACAGCATTTGAAAAGTCATACAAAAATGTGTTAACCACCATCATTTGACTGACAAAAAGTTCTAAAAACCTTTCAAAATCTCACTTTTTTTATATTCGTTGGCAACAGCCCGTTGCAGGTACTTAACAAGTGCTTAAGTGTTCCGAATGAAATATTGGGAAACCAATTTAATGATGACACATACCAGGTGAATGTAAAATACGGATTTATTTTTGCAGCTAGGCACTATGTATTCTGGGCTAGGCATCATACTGTAACAATGAAAGAGAAGTGTGTGTACATGTGCGTCTGTGTGTCATTTTCTTTTTTCATCTATTCCCCGCAACCTCTATCTATGCACAAGACATCAAATTCAAAACAATGTCAAATTGACGTTGACGCACCGCCCTACTGTTGCATCAAAATCAGTCTGGAGGCTTGTTTCTTCATTCCTTTTTTCGGTCCCATCCTCCCCCCTCCACTCCTGCTCAATCATACAATCATTGGGCTGCTTCATATGAAAACGTGCCTATTGACCAATGCAACCAGTAAAGCTTCAGACTCGTCTGCACCTGCATGCAGTCTCTTTGCCCCATATTCAAGGAAATCACATGCTGATTAGACTTGATGAATGTGCAGGCTGATCTGAGTCTTCAGTAAATTTTATGCATATGTCAGACAGGACATTTTCTTATGATTTCTTGAAAAATGAAAGTAAATAATTTTCTCAAGAAAATCTCTTTTTCATTTCATGAACTAAAGAAATATGTATCGTTCAGATACAGCGAAAGTCCAAAAATATCAAGAAAATTTTCATTGAAAGTATGATTGAGCTGTCAAAAAAGATAGAAAAAAGAAGAAAGGCAATAATAACTAAATATGTTTGACCTATCAACGGTTACAATGAGGATTGACTAATTAACTGTTAGGATGGGGATTGCTTATACCTTACCCTACAATCCAACGCTCATGTGCTCAAGTGCTTTCGAGATCAACAAGATGGCAGTATTGAAACTTCTGGATGAAATCTTTGTTTTTACTGACTATACAGATGTGAATGGAACAATATAAATAGAATGCTGGTAATAATTGCTGAATCGCAGCGGTAAGCATAACAGTGTAATGATTTGCTATGTAACTGATTTGCTATGCTTGATATTTTGGCATCGGTAGAATGTAATACAGCCAATTTAAAAGAAAAAAGATGTCCGATAACAACAAAAAATACGAATAGGGCCAATTATGTTCTTCATTGTAGAACTATGGGTTTCATTGATAGAGACCGATCCCTTCAGCTTATTAATGAAGTCTGCAAGAATTGGACTGTGATATTAAGGTGCATTACAGTGCAGGACATAGTGTAAATGTGTGTTGGTACAGTGATTTATTCACTATTTTGGGAATGGTGCCGGGTTCCCTCGGAATTTGGGAAAAGCTTATCGTATTCTCCTACAGTTCGGAATTTTGGAATTATGGCAAGCCAGTTTACTATTTATTATGGAATGTAGATATCTCATTTATTATATCAGATATCTAATATATTATATAAGAAATCTTATTGATTATATATCTCATATATATAAGATATCTTATATAATAAATAAGATATCTTATATAGTATATTAGATATATAATATGCCAATTAAGATATCTAATATAACATATGAGATATCTAATTTAACATATAAGATATCTTATATCCTATATAAGATATCTGATATAGGATATAAGATATCTTATATAGGATATGAGATATCTTATTTCATTTTTCATATAAGATATCTTATATGTTATATGAGATATATGTTATATTAGATATCTTAATTGGCATATTAGATATCTAATATAACATATAATATATCTAATATATTATATAAGAAATCTAATATGTAAAGTTAAATAAGATATCTCATATCCAATAAAAGATATCTTATTTCCTATAGAAGATATCTTATATGTCATATAAGATATCTTATATACTATATAAGATATCTAGTATAGGCATATTAGATAGCTTATTTGACTTTTCCATAAGACACAACACAATATATAAGATATCTGATATAGCATATAAGATATCTTTTATGACATATAAGATATCTTATTTAGTAAATCAGGTATCTTATGTCGCATATAAGTTATCTTATATAGGATATGAGATGTCTTATTTAATTTTACATATAAGAGATCTAATATAATATATTAGATAATTTATATAGTATATTAGATATTTAATATGCCAATTAAGATATCTTATATAACATATAAGATATCAAATATGAAAAATTAAAGTAAAGAAAAATTCTTTCTGCAATTGGGAATTTTTCAACTTGCAGTTGGGAAAAAAAGATACATTTTGAATTGGGACTGGTGCTTTTTATGGGCATCACTTATGTAGAGAAAAAATCACTGTGGTATAGATTTTCAACTTTTACAGCCAAGCTGTAGAAGTGGCACCATCTTTTAGCCAAGGGTATATGTGAGCCCCTGCTCACTTGCTCTAGTTGGTATTGCACAGTCTCATTTTGACCACTTAGAAAAAGTGTGCAAATTTTTAACTCTGGGCTTTGGAGATGAATAGAAAATCAAAACTTGGTGACTCTGGGCTTTGGAGATAATTAGAAAATCAAAACTTCGTGACTAAAAACCATGATGTTTCACAAGTTCAACCTAAATCAATGATATATGATATGAAGCTGGCCACCAGGTCACCATTATTGTGTATTATGAGTGCTCTAAGCAGCTGTAGGTTTGAGCCAAGAAGCCAAGCTCTCTTTGCAGATGATCATGTAGTTTTCTAGGGGATCATACATTTTGGCAACAAATTTGTACAACTGCCCTACTGAAAAAGTTGATGAAATTTCAGTGAAATTTCACTGAAATATCACTGAATTACGGTGAAACCATTATTTTCACTGAAATTTCACTGAAATTTCAGTGAAATTTCAATGGTCAACAGAATTTCACTGAAATTTCAGTGAAATAAAATTTCAGTGAAATTTCAGTGAAAAAACCTGATGAAAAAAAAAAACAAGTTTATAAATGCAAGATTTTGTTTAGGGTCAGAAATACTGGTCTGACCCTGTTGTTCTAACCCTGTGCTAACATTGGTTGTAATGCACGTCACATAACTTGGTCCATAATGAACGTCACAAGAGCCTCAGAAAAACAAAATGTCTGACGTGACTTGCAGCATATATTTATGCCCCCAACTTTGAAAAAATGGGGAGCATATTGCTTTTGCCTTGTCCGTCTGTCCGTCCGTTCAAAAAAATTTTAAAGCTAGGGTTTTGAAATTTCATATATGGATTCCTCGTCAAAAAAATAGCTTACACATTTTTTTTTCTTGTCCGAATTATCTCCCCTTGCCGAGTTATTCCCCTTTTAAGGTGTAAGAGTGCAATTTTGTAAGTAAGATATCTCAAAGAGTATTACAGCTAGGAGCTTCAAACTTGGTCAGCTGATAGAGGATGACAAGTAGATTACCTGGTGCAAATTATCATTTTTTTTTTTTTTTTTTTTAATTATCTCCCGTTTCAGATTTGGACTTTGAAAATTTGTAATCATGGTTAAATACCTGCAGTGCTCATTGAATATTTTGACACTGCAGGTGTGACTTCTCTGCATTCCCCACACCAGTTCTTAATTTGGCCACCTTTATGTACAAGCATCTGTTGGGGGCATAATCTTTCATAAACATTAAATCTAGTTCAATGTAAATTTTGTAATTAATTAAAGCATTGGCACAAAAAAGTGTGCAAGAAAGAGAATCTACCATTAGTGTTATTAAGGCATAGACAGACAAATCTGTCCCTCGGGTAGACAGAACGTTTTGATGCCAAAACAGTAGCCCTTGGGACAGATTTGTCTGTCCCTACCTCACACTCTTGTCTGATTCTAATATTATTTTCTGAGTGTGACAACAGTTAGCAAATAAGCTAATCGTCCATGAGGCCATCAAGAAAAAGAGCAATAGGATATATAAATAGAATATATATATATACACACACAATATGTACACAATCAAAGGCCTAATCGAAGAGGGCATTTTATGAAAACTAAGATATTTCTGCCTACTTCCCCTAAAGAAACAAGCTGTATGCGGCCATTGGAAGCTCCTACAGCACTTCCGAAAAGTTCTTGCAGCCAAAGTCATCATGGAGAACCAACATACATCATCACCAAGTACCCAGCCCATTTAGGCCACTGCATAATATACACATATGACAGAGACATTCATGCTTATTGAAAATGTGAAAAAACACTTGCATACTGTATACATTTATCATACATTAGGCTATGTACCTTATATGTGCTGCATCATGAGAAAATCTGGTTTGTGCATATGCAAAAAATAAAGTTGCAGATCAGCTGCGCAGTAATTGTGCAGCTGATCAGCACCTTTGTTTTTTGCTTCAAAGATAGTACAATCCCTCTACTTTCTTAATCCAAAATTCATTCTTAGTTTGTGTCCAACCTGGTTGGGAACCCAAAGGCAGAGTTTCTCACGACACGGCTTATATCTAAGGAAATAGAAAACATTTGTACAGAATATGAAACTGTTCTTGTTTTTATATCTAATGATAGGGTCGTAGCAAGTGCCCCACTGAAAAAGAAATTGAAATTTCACTGAAAGTAACTGTGCCAATTTTCATTGAATGAAGTGTATTCGTTCATGTATGACTTCAGCAGTGAAATTTCAAGCAAATGAGCCACTGCTTTTTGCATTATGAAAAAAACAAAGTGGCAGATCAGCACCTTTGTTTTCACTGCATAGATACTACAATCCCTCAACTTTCTAAATCCAAAATTTCATGCCACCATGGCTGTACAGCCCGGTTTGTGTCAACCTAGTTAGAAACCCAGAAGATAGGGTTTCTTGTTTGTTTGTTTGGGTTGACGCTTTAGGTCCCAGTCAACAATTTTTTCAGTCATGTCGGGACAGAGCCACCGCTTCCTAGGTATTACCAGTACTTTTTGAGAGGTTAATGTATCTTGCTCAAGGATACAACACGGCAACCCGAGTGAGGATCGAACCCCTGACCTCTCACTCTGGAGTCCATCCCTGTACCACCAGGCCACCGCGCCTCCCTGCGACAGGGCTCAAATTATATTAGTTTTACTCTCCCTTTTCAGGAAAGAAAAATTAACGTTGTACATGTATTTTGTCACTTTTCAATTAAAGTATTCCTTCATAACAGGAAAGTCAACACTGGGCACAGTTGCTCTGCTGATAGTGTTTGCTTCATATGCAGCTATGATTGCATGATAGCTTCAGCCATGTTCTTGAAGGTTTGGGGGACAGGAGACATATTTTGCAGACTGAATATCTATATAAACACATTTCTTTCCTAAATCACTTGATTGAACTAAAATGCTTTGACTTTCGCCAGTAACAGTGCTCAACTGGGGACATAAGGGCTTTCCTTCATACTCTTTCAGGATGCCATTTTGAACAGAGTTAATAAATTCTCTGTTCAAACTAAACCTAGATGTATTGAAGGGTTTTATAAGTGCATACTGTATGTTGTCTACTTCAACAAATGATTTGATGAAACCTTGTTTGACCTCTTGGTCATGATAAAAAGCAACAGTATAAGAGTTTTTAGTTTTAGTCTCCTGCTGTTTCTTTGAGTGATACACTCCATTTGGTGTCTGAATCCTGGAGCACAAATATGCTGCTTGTTGTTTTTCAGCTGGTATAAACTGCCAAGCATCATCTGATGGCATCAGAGCCTTTTTCTTCCCTAGCGACATGACCGTTGAATTAGGAGAATTCTCGTCTCTAGAAGCAAATATCAATAAACTATACTTAAGAATTAAAAGTTATTCTTCTGAGATTCAGGTATGAAATGTTGTGAAAATTACATCTAATTTGCATGAAAACCTTTAAATGACATTTCATACCCCAGTTAAACACAGAAAAATAACTCTTAATTTTTATAATTACAACTCCTTTCTTTATTCTTTCTCCAAAGTATTTTAAAAATTATGTTTTGCCTTAACAGTACGTTTCCAGTTAATAACGTTTCGCGCATTTAGACTATGAAGTGTGAATGTACATGTCATGACGTCCAAAATACAGGTTTCTTATCTCTCTAACAATTTGCTGGACCATATGGGAGCAATCTAATCATTTTTCACTTTTTGCTACTCATCTACACCTTGTAAATGAGAATCAAGCTACATTATTCAATGTTTTGGATAATTACAGCAATATTTCATTAACACGTTAACTAAAAACAAAATATCAACCTTGTAAATCCATGCCTATTAGAGAATCAAGCTACATTATTCAATGTTTTGGATAATTGCAGCAATATTTCATTAACACGTTAACTAAAAACAAAATATCAACATGTACTTACGCAACAAATTTCGAAGCAAGGCACTGAGCTGTCTTCTTAATAAGTTCAGGTGATTCTTCCCTTGTCAAGTCCTTCACCAATTTGCCCAAAGACTTTGACATTGCCACAGCAAAACTAATCTATTAAAAATTAAACACATTTAAAACTTTTGAAAGCATAGATGATATAAATTTGCCTATTTCATGAGCTGATGAGCTACGTCATGAGAAGACCTGTTTTTGCATATATGCCAAAACAAAGGCGCAGATCTGCTGTGCAGCAAACACGCAGCTGATTAGCGCCTTTGTTTTCCATATATGAATAGTTTTGTTTGTTTTTGTTGCGGTTTAACATCCCAGTCAACAATTTCTGTCATGTCGGGACAGAGCCACCGCTTCCTGGGTAATACGGTCACTATTACCAGTACTTTCTGGGAGTAAAGTGTCTTGCTCAAGGACACAGCAAGTCGGAGGAAGGTTTCAAACCCTAACCTGTCCCTCTGGAGTCTGACATTCTACCACCGAGCCACTACACTCCCCTACTATATAGATACATGCAGTACAATGCCTTTATTTCCCAAATCCAAAATTGTAAGCCTCTAACCATCTTCTGTGCATGGACTGCCCAGTTTGTGTTGGACTGGTCGAAAACCACAAAGAGGTTTTCTCAGATGCAAATAAAAATTTGAGAGTGTTGAAAGCATAAGATGAGTGTGCACCATAATATAGAGTTGAGGAATAATTCCAACTACATTCACTATGCTATATTAGATTCAAAAATGGTATGTTTTTCTATGCACACAAATTACTCAAATTGTTGCGTTGTTTTACAGCTCATACATTCACAATGTTCCCTATCATACCATTGTCTGCACCTTTCTATTGTGGAAATTATTTTTGACCCCCACAGAATTTTCCTGTTTGCTGACTCATGATCATGTATCTATATGATCTATTTTTCATCTGCTGACATTTAGAATTAAAGTTATATTTAACAAATGTTTTAGATGCATCCTCTTTGATTTGTGCCAAAGTTTTAATTTTTATCATGCAGGGTTACATTATTTGTGTATTTTATTGAAACATGTATGTATTCTCTGGCAAATCACTCAAAAACATATATCAGAGAAGAAAAGTAAATAATCAAGTACTTGCCTGGCTATTCACATGGCCTGTTCCATGAACCAGATTCTTGATATAGGAATTCATGGATTCAAATCCAAAAGCTGAATGGGAGAAGAGTGGCCCATACAGGCGGGTGAATTGTGCCACATGCTTTAACAGATGTACATTCATTGTCTGCTTTCTGACTCCTGAAATAATCATAAACAAATTAAAATGAAATGACTACTATATCAAAATTCTCTCAACTGATTTTTGTTATTAGTATTTTTTATATTTAGATAAAAAGTGAAAGAGACTGTTAGACCTTTTTCGTCATATCAGTAAGAGAATGTGCCCTGAGAGGCATGTAGGAGGGGTGATCAGAAATGTATTGCTTTTATCGATTGCAATGAAAAGCCACAAATATAAACAATTACACTTTGCAAGTTGACTGAAATTAAACTTTAGAAAATGTGACGTCAGACATATGAGCACAAGACGCTGTTGTGATGTCACTTCGCTGGACCTGGGGCATCTGTACCCCTAGGTTGTCTCTCAGGGCCTATATTTGTATTTGTACTTGAATTGATTGTTAATGTTTAAAGAAAAAACATTTTCCATCATTCTTTGAATATAATATGAGGTTTCTATATTATTCTGAAGCGCTATGTATTCAAATTAATAGGTTTGAGATCAAAGGGTAGGCCTAAAATGCTTCAAATGTTTCTACATTTCAAATAACTTATTTTCTAGTCAGTTTTCGACACAATGATCATTATTTTGCCTTATTGGCTGGCGTTGACGTTGCTCCGCCAAATGGCGCGGCCTTGATCACATGACTGGTAAATGTTTTGTATCGGGAATTGAAGAACATTGAGAATGACACTTTCATCTAAGGCCAGTGCAAAGAAAATGTAAATATTTATGCAAGAATTACTCTTTTACACATTACCATAAATTGAAGGGAACAATCTACAGAAGTCTAGAAGAAGTTGATCTGCATACTCTATATCCTCATTCCTAATATGATCATTTGTCAAGATTGCCATGGATGTTACTAGTAATGTGTAGTGTAGAAAAGCAGTTGGATCTAGCTGTCCGTACAAAATCGGGATGGAAAAATGAATTAGCCATTCTCTACACTCTGAAGCTGATAAAATACATAAAGTAAGTGTTTAACATCATTATCAGCATGTGAAAATTGTCAAATGGTGTGTTGATGTGTAATGTCCCACTCAATAAACAATTTTTCAGTTATATTGTGACATGGGTAGGGTCGGTGACCTGGTGGTTAACACCTCATACTCCGAATTCAGAGGTCAAGGGTTCGAGCCCCACTCGGGTCGCCATGTTGTGTCCTTGAGCAAGACATATTTACCCCCCAAAAGTATTGGTAATACCCAGATAGCGGGGGCTCAGTCCCAACATGACTGAAAAATTGTTTAGCGGGACGTTAAGCATCAAACAAACCAAACCAAATCTTCCTGGGTATTATCAGTACTTTTTCAGGGAATTTATGTGTCTTGCTCAAGGACACAACACAGGGGAGGTAGGTATCAAACCCCCACCTCATGCTCTGGAGTCTGAAACTCTACCACTGAGCCACCAGGCTCCCCAAAATTTGTCAAATTGTTTATAAGAGCTTTAAAATATGCATTTGAGACAAAGTCCAATATAACAGTATTGTTTACTTAATTTACATCCTGGTAAGGGAATGACCGGGTTTCCTACACATTTTCTTCCGAGAAATAACCACATTAGCAGAAGAGATTGGTATAACATCATTCATTTCAAGCCCCCAGTATTTCATTACTGACTGTTCAACGGCTTTATTTCTTGAGTAGTTCTGTTGACTGTTTTGGAGTTGGGGTTTTGGCAATACCTCACCTTATACAGATTGGTTTAAGTTAGTCTAGGTTGCTGAGTGGCCACCTTTTTGGGGAAGAGCTGCTCACTTGGTTGACTGTATGTATCTAGCGGTATTTGTAATGTTAGTTATTTCCCCATTTCGATTTTGAGAGCAGGGTTTGGCTTCTTTCTGCACCAGTTCCCTTGTTACTTTTTATATATTCAAGTTTAATTCACACATGTTTCTCCACTTTCTTTGTTACTATTGCCAGGAAAAGGCTTAGTACAATTAATTTACACCAGTACCTTTCCAGTGGGAATAGTCTGACAAGCTCCTCTGTCTCCGGGAGATGAAGTCGGGGATCTTGATATTCAACAGCCTTCTATTCAACAAACTAATCTGCATAGAAATTAAAGTATTATACATGTAGTCTATAAAACCACCAACCCTGGATGTGGATGAGTGACCACTTAAAGAGCCACTATCCTACCACATGCCCTAACCCCGGTAAATCTTGGGCCACAGCTGTGACATGCTATAGTTTTAAGATTTTTCTAACCACCGAAAGCAATTTAGATGCAGTTTAATACCATTACCTATCATATTTGAAGAAATATAAATTCATCAATTTATATATATTTATCAGTTTGGCTTGAAAAAAAATATCAAAACTATACTAAGGGACTTTGAAAACGCATCACCCCTTATTTTGTGTTTCCTTGTCAACGGTTGGAACAATAGATCGTCCAGCTTCTCATTATTTATGGATAGCCCCCTTGCGATTAAATCAGTTGCGATTTCATGCAAAACTGACGTGGTTTCTCTGATGACATCATACAACCCCAACCCTTACAAAACAACTTTACTAATCAGCGGTTTGTTGTTACCATTCAAATTTGCAACGAGCTGCTGTGTTTTATGACTGCAAAATCATGTGTGAGTGTTTCAAACATTTTTGAATCAACTGGGTTCGCTATTATCGATATTTCAAAACTTGATGTAATTTTTTTAAGGCAAAATGTGAAGTTCAATTTTTTAAAAATTCTTGCATGCTCACCTTGACTCAGTTTTCGACATACACTATGACAGTTTAAAAAGACAATCGACGTAAGAATAAGCCTGCATGGATTTTACGTCAAAAGACTTGAGACGAGATGCTCGATGGCCGCTTTAGTGATTTACGTTAACGTCATTAACATCCAAACAGAATATTACAGAGGTCTTATTTCTTCAAAAGTAGTCACTTGGTCAAGTGTAAAGACATTTGCACTCCAATTTTTACAAGAATTTCAAGCACTTTCCAAGTCCGAAAGGTTCGAATTAGTAAACAATGCAAGCGAAAAAAAGTGGGTGGGGTACGTCCATGTTTTGCAATGAGCCGAAAAACAAATTCCAAAATTGACAAAAGATTAGATTTCATTTGTCTGTAATGAGGGGGTAAAACTAAGCTTTCAAAGACATGAACCTTGTTAATTTAGAGCATATGGAAACCAAAAATAACCCAGCCGATAGCCTGTGTCACATGAAATCAACAATCCCTGTCTTAAAACGATAACGCTTTCAAGACCTAAATGTCATTTGATTTCCATGAATTTTACAGGGTATACACTAAATTGATAGACCTTAATAATGCATTAAAGTGTATGTCTAAACTGATTTCTATCCAAAAGATATTGAGGGTTTTATCTAGGTGATGTGTTTTCAAAGTCCTCAAGTATAGTTAGCAATAAATAGAAAGATTTTCTTCACATACATAAAATTTTCATACAGAGATAAATGGAGATGAATCATGGTCTGAAAAATATGTTGTCCAGTGTTTCCAACTACAGCAAAACCTCATTTCAAGGCTATCTTTTGGGTGCATCTTAATTGACTGCGTTCAGTGTGTTGTAAACTTATAATGAGGTTATTTGAGCCTCGTTGTGAGAAAACCGGTCTTCGGGGTTTCAGACCAGGTCCGACACAAACCGGGCTGTTCTGCCACAGAAGATAGCTAGAGGCTTGCAATTTTGGATTTAGGAAGTAGAGGGATTGCACTATCCATGTAGCGAAAACAAAGGGCCTGATCAGCTGCACAGTTACTGCGCAGCTGATCTGCATTTTTGTTTTCGCATATGCAAAAAGCTGGTTCTTGTAACGAGGCTCTTTTACAATAGAACTATAAGAAAATAAGCATTTGGGAGCCAAGACATGGCTATGTTATATGAGCTTCTGCTCTTCGGGGTTTCCGACCAGGTCCGACACAAACCGGACTGGACAGTCACAAAAGATGGCTAGCTCTAGGCTTAAAATTGAAGTTTATTTATTGCAAAAGTCACCCTGTCTCAAATTTTCGGCCACTTGACCTTTATCAATAAACAATTTCACTTAATTTTAGACAACTACATCACTATACCAGCCCATGCCACCATTTTGAATGGTATTATCGTGGGTTGGTGAAGCCTCCGTGGCCGAGCGGTTAAGCTACCCGCTTTGTAAACCAGGGGTCCAGCTCCTGAGTTCGATCCCGGGCTTCTCCAGTCTTTCGGATGAGACTTTAAACTGAGGTCCCGTCTCCGTATGACCTTAGCTGTTGGTGGGACGTAAAACCCTAACACAACAACAACAAATCATGGGCTGGTACAGTGATGTATAGTTGTCTAAAATTAAGTGAATTTGAGACAGAGTGACTTTTGAAATAAATAAACCAAATATAATTCCCTGTGGAATATTTATTGAAGAGACTAGAAAGAAGAGGGATTGTACTGTCTGTGTAGTGAAAACAAAGGCTCTGATCAGCTTCGCAATAACCATGAATCTGATCTGCGCCTTTGTTTTCGCATATGCAAAAAGCTGGTTTTCTCACTACAAGGCTCATATCGAAATTGTTATTATTGTAGGTTATTGAAAAGGCATATTATCGTAGTACCAAATCAAGAAGGGTTGTACAGCTAGAATAGATGGCTGTCTAAGGTTTGAAATTTTGGATTTAGGAAGTAGAAAAATTGTACTATTGTGATTATCATCTGCTTCTGCCTAGCTGCTCTCTGCAGCTAAAATATGCAATCGTTTCTACATATGTTATAAATAGCAGGTCTGTTCAGACACGGCTCTATCCTAGTCCTGAAGTTTTGATTTTTTTTCAGGCTCAACATAGCGGAGTATGAAATTTTAAGTGCTTATAAATGAATATGAAGAGTCAGAATTAATGCAATTTTCATGTTCAAATCACCAAATCCATTCAATTATCCTGCTAAAAATGTGAGCAGGATAAACTTCATGCTCAGCTGTGTTGAGCATGAAAAAAGTTTTGTAATCTCAGGACCTGGTGTTTTTCATTATGCCACTGGTAGTGTTACGGTTTGAATAATCGGTCAAATATACTGTTTATCTTCGTGTAACACACTAAAATGTGTATGCAGCCATAGTGTGTTTAACAAAAAGAGATATATAATAAGTGAAAAGGATTTGTTCTGATCTGCAAGGAAAAGCACCAAAAATATTACCTTATGGCCAATGAAGAAACTTTCATTTCTGTGTTTGGAATCAAACCAAAATGAAAGCAAACTCTTTACAATTCCTAGCAGCACACAGTGCACCCAATCAATGGCAAAAAACAGAGGAAGATCAATGTACTTCAGAACAATGAGCGGGGAGGCACCCTTAATTCCATTGACCTACATAAACAAAAATCAAAAGATGATTACAAAGGTTGAAAACAAGCTCAAGTGGTAGAGCATCTACTTTGGGTGCAGGCGGTCGTGGGTTCCATACACGGCTGTGGCATACCTTAGGCGTTAAAATGGTACCAGTGGCTACCTTGCTTGGTGCTCAGCATTATAAAGGCAAGCGCTGGCTTCTCATTTTAAAATATTGCAACTAACACTGCATCACTTATAATAAATCAAAGTCCCAAAAAGTATGATAAATAATCATTGCCTGCATTCATCAGAGGGCTGTATGGCAGATGACCACTGTCTTCATGTTTACACTTTATTGTTAGATTTATTTTCTGTGTTATTCACGAAGACTTGATGCGAAATAAGCGAAATACGTGGCACAGAAAGGTTATTTATTGACATGTTCAGCCATGACGTTCAACAGCCGTCGCCATGACGTGACATCAATCGAACATAACGTCGACAAATTCTGACGTTTGTTTATTCGCGACGTGGCTAGACAACTTTTGTCACATGGGCAACTGTCTTTATTGTCTAATGAAGACAGATGCTCGATAAGAGTTCATTGAATGTAAGACATTTGCAAGTGTAAAAGAAGGATCTGTCTAGGAAAATTTTGGCTAGATTCCAAATAGGCCTACAACATTAGCAATTTGCAATATCACTTACAGCTTCTGTTCCTCTGCTAGCTTCTCTAGCATCATGCAGGATGGAGTTATGGCTTCTGGACACACTGTTTTCTTGAAAAGGGTAATATCTTGCCAGACTTAGGCCGGGGGGACATTCACCCTGATCTAGGCAAGAAATGCATGCTGAATTGCCATTATATTGCTTCATATTGGCAACTAATGCCCTTGCTGGCAAGTCAACAGAGGCTGTGAGCAGTTGTCCTGTTATCTTGATCATTCGTCCACTGGAGGTCACAACTTCAATACCTAGAATAATATGAATTATTGTCATCTACAAAAATCTTTTATTTATTTTAATAGGTGAAAGTCCAATGTCGTTGTTGTTGTTTTTTAATCAGTTTAATGTCCCACTAACAGCTATAGCCATGAAGACAAGTCTGAGAGATAGCAGTGGACAATCCAACCCATGACCCTTGGGTTGCAAGGCAAGCATGCTAACCACCACACCATGGTCAGTTCCTTCTCATTTCTATAAATTAGGCCAGAACAAGCCTTTTTATGGTCACTGATGAGGCTTTAATTGCTGAAACAACTTAATGAACCAACTAACTCATTTATATTAGCAATTGATCTTAACGAAACAGTTTTGATTTTAACTTGCCAGTACTGCAGATGGTGTTGTGCCATTTTACAATCATAAAACGTATATAGATGATATTACAAGAGAGGTCATTTCATATGAAATTCATCAAACAAGCAAGGCTTCTTTGATAAAATTCATATGAAATGACCATGAATGTAGTATTCTGTTAATCAAATGACCTTTCAAAAGAGCTTTTTATCGCTTTTAAAGTTGACAATAATTCAACGAAAAATGCACTGTTGTCACAGAGGTCGTCATGACATTACTTGTTCTCGCTGAAAGTATTAATACATGTGTGGTCATAACAATATTTATCATAAGACGTCACTGTTATTCAGTGGATAATGTCATGTCATAAATAATGTTATGACCACGCGCGTATTAACACTTTCGGCGGGAACAAGTAACGTCATAACGACGTCCATGACAACAACGCATTTTTCGTTGAAATATTGTCAACTTTAAAGGCCATAAAAAGCTCTTCTGAAAGGTCATATGATAAACAGAACATTTTCATATGAAATTTATCAAACTCGCTGAAGGCTCGTTTGATAAATTTCATATGAAATGACCACGAGTGTAATATCCTCTATATATGACATGAAGTTATTATTCACTGAATAACAGCGATGTCATATGATAAATCCATATATTATCCATAGTGCAGGTTGTACTTTCCTTTTGGTCCTTTGAGACAGCACTGATATACTGAGAAACCTGAAAT
The DNA here is from genome assembly GCA_963989385.1 of Ctena decussata. NCBI lineage: Eukaryota > Metazoa > Mollusca > Bivalvia > Lucinida > Lucinidae > Ctena > Ctena decussata. Next base: position 71,717,539 of record OZ022512.1, read on the forward strand.
TTATGCTGTTTATTTGGATTTTCTAAACAATTATATAGTTAAGATATTTGCCTCAATTTGGATGTAAACTAGTCTTAAAATTTAAATGAGTTGACTTCTCAAAAAACAACAACAACAAATTACATGTACATGTGCTTATTCCTGGCACTTTTTGTCAGGTGTATAGGGTCACTTTAAAATCACTTATGAGGCTTTAATAGCCCTTACAAAAATGAAAACGTTGCTACAAGGTTGCAGCTCGGTTGCTGCTACTATGCAGCAATCAAATATGTATGCAACAACTGGTGGCGACAAAGTAGCCAATTAGAGCGGCTAGTTGCTTGCTTGCAGCAACCTTGCAGCTTCTATCAGCGGCTACAGGCTCACAGAGCAACTACTCGCAGTCAGTTGCAGCTAGCAGCTGTCACAAGCAAGAAGACAGCAAGAACTCATTCTTTATAATATAAGGAGACATATATCAAATCTATGCAAGCAGGTACTCGCAGTCAGTTGCAGCTAGCAGCTGTTTGCAGCAAACAAGCCACAGCTGTTTGCAGCAAACAAGCTGCAACTAAGAGCGAGAAATCTAATTTGCATACAAAAAACGCACAAGCCACAAGATTGCAGCAAACAATGAGCCGCAAGGTTGCTGCAACTAAGAGCTGCAAGGTTGCTGCAACTAAGAGCCGCAAGGTTGCTGCAACTAAGAGCAGCAAAACTAATTTGCATAAGAAAAACTCACAAGCGGCAACCGTGCCGCAACTAGCTCCTGCAGCTAAGCCGCACGCTTGCTGCTTGTTTGCAGCAATACACTGCGAGAAGCCTTTTATTTCCGTAAGGGAGCTTCCAAGCTAAAAGATTTGTACATTAAAATGTTACCTTTCAAATATAACTCTTTAAGGGTTTCCATCAATGGCATCAAGTATGTCAGCATGTTTGGTTTTTCTACTTCACAATGAAGGTAGCAAGGAAGTAAATACTTTCTGGTAAACCTGTTACAAGAATAAAAATATTATTGAACATATCCCTACTAAAATAATCCAGAAGGACAGATACTGATAACATTTATATGTTAAGTGTAAGCTTAAAAAATTTCAAAATATTGAGTGAATTTTAACATATTTCTTTCTGCTTCAATTTTTAGCTCACCTGAGTCATTTAAGGCTCATTAGGTGAGCTTATTATATACCCATTGAGCCGGTGTCCCTCAATGTGAAAGTGCTTCCTTCCGTGCTTCCATACTTTCAAATATAAATATCTCGGAAACCAGCAGGCTGATCGCAATCAAATTTTATCTGAAACATCATTGGGGAGGGGGAGAGCCAGAGTGCATTAGGTTTTGGTGCATATCAGATCGGAACAAATTCTCTGCTTTATGTCACTGAATCCTTTTCATTCTTACAGGTATAATAATGACAAGCATAAGAGCGTTGTATGAGTTTTTTGTTTGTTCGGGTTGAGGCTTTACATCATTATCATCATCATCATCATATCCATTTTAAAGCCTGTTTTCCTCTACCGCGGGTCGGGTTTGCTTGACAAGTCTTCCTCTAAGACGTCCTCTCCACTCAGAATGGTTCATCGGGTCAGCAAAATTTATTCCAAGCTTCTTTCTGTCATCCACCAGCACTTCATCCCAGGTTTTCTTTGGCCTGCCAGGTCTCTTCTGTGCAACTACATTTAGCTTGCGTACCTTGGCGATCCAGCCTGTGCTGCACTCTACGTGTCCAAACCACCTCATTCTACTGGTGTGGAGCACCATATCAAGGTCCTGGATACCAAGCTTTGATAGAAGGGAGTCTTAGCTGACTTCATCCTTTGCCTTGACATTGCAGATCCAACGGATCATAGCACGATCGTTTTGCTGCAAGCGGTTAAGTGTAGCCGCTGTCATGGCCCAAGTCTCTGCTGGCATGCAGCACACTCCTTACACATGCTGAATACACCCGGCCTCTGGTAACAAGGGGCACATTCCGGTTTGTGAGAAGGGGGAGCAGTTGGCAGAACTTGCCCCAAGCACATTTGCAGCGTGTAACAGCAGCCAGCTCGCAACCACCACCAGCAGAGAGCATGTCTCCTAAATAGCAAAACTCTGGGACAGCCTCCAGTTTTCGTCATCAACCTTCACCTCTTTCACTGTTTGTCCATCAATAGGCTGTGCCTTACCCAGGCATCGGGCGCACCTGTCTAGCCACTGCATTTCTTGTGTATCCAGGACAAGCAGCCACCACAGAAGATTGCATTGCTACTACCTACTCCTTTCTGACAGACACCGCAAGGGTCCTTTCAAGATTTCTTCATATCACAGTCATCCCAGTCAACAATTTTTCAGTCATGTTTCCACTTTTTTCTCGGATCCTATTGATCAGATACTTTTTAAGCTTTTTACACCTAAATCTAGGGCGAAGGCTTGCTCGCCATTGAGGATGTCCTTAAGCCCCCAATAGCTTGCTACGAACCATTCTAAGGCGGTGATTTTGGTGTGATTCTTACTTAAAGTTTTTAGAGTAGGTGTTTTATGTTGTTTTCTTTTGTTGGTTATTTATATATAAGCTGTAGTGGATCAATTAACTCCATTGGGGAAGAGAGCTAATTTGTCTGCTATTGTTCAAATGTAATTACATGTACATATTTCTGTTGGGAGAGGTTTCCCCTTCCTGTTGGTGCTTGAGATGGGCTGCATTATTTTATTGTGGCACGCCCTGAGCCTTCAATATAATTATTTTGCATGATATGAGGAAATACATAATGTTTTGGATTTCAATTTTTAGGCTGCTGATTGGACCATTGACTGTCGAGTTAGCAGCCATTTAGCATCTAGGTTCTCAGGTGAGCGATCATTACCCTTTGGGCTACCTGTTTTGAATTATGCATATCTGGCTTTAGTTGGAAGTTCATTAATTGCTAAATAGACTGGCCATAAATTTCCTTTCTTTGAAGAGGAGAATACCGACACCCCATCTGAAAGAAATTTAGTGTCTATCATTGCAATATTACCAGTGTCACATATTATCAATTTGAGGGCCTCAGGGAAGATTTGTATATATGCTGTGTATTTCCCCTGAAAATAAAGATATTTTTATCATTATTAAATTATAACAGTCGATCCGGTTGTAACACAATCAAAAGCATGTATAAAGAGGGGAACTCGCGTCCCCCTAGCAGTTGACCACATCTTATATTTATACCCCTTACTAGGCACATGTCACGCAAACATTGCGCTATATATGTCAATTATTTGACCTTGGCTCGAATCTATAATACTTAATAAACAAATTATCGCATAATCTGAAAAATTGGTTGCATTTTCAACCGCAGTTTCTAGACTGCGCAGTTTCTATATTATACCTGTGTTCAACGTAAATGTCAGATGTACATCTGCCTTATCCAGCCTCTGTGAGTTTTCTTTTCTGATCTTTTTATACTTAGATCCATCAGTAATATCTTCCATTGCTGCTCTGTGTTCAGTTGTTTCTTGTCTGCAAACCATCCGGTAGAACCAATCATCTATGGAAAATATGAACATGAAATTATTAACCTTTTACCCTTAGAGCGCTAAACACAACAGAAGCTGAATTTTAAAACACTGTAGCTCCAGATGAGACGGCTCATTGTGAGCCATCTCATATCTGACAGCTCATAATTAGACGTCTAATCTGGAACCACATACAGTGTTTGTATTCTAAGAGTCCTTAACTTTTCTACATGATATATAGTTTGAAGAACTGAAAATTTTTTGGAAATTTGGCAACACAACGAAACTTAGAGACAGAATATTGAAGCAATTTTGACCGAGATGATACTGCATATTTGGCAATTGACCGAGCAATATGGTTTCCAATCAAGCAGTACGGCTGTGAATACATGACTCACGTGAGGTTGAAAGAAGTCATAGTGAAATCTATCTAGTATATTTTATCATTTTTTGACAAGATTTGTTGTTTCGATATTTTTTTCCTTCCAAAAGTGTTGGCAAACTATTGTGTGGCTTGTTTTAATATGAAGACAGCTGTATCAGTGGTTACTGACAGCAGTATAATTATATATATGATTGTAGATTGAATTGTTCACATAATGAATGTGTGTGGTATTAAAATAATATCAGTTCCAGAGACCTTTTGATAAGGAAGCACTCTGTTGTCTAGGACTGTGGTGAATACTGAAGATTTGCACTATAAATTCAGCTCATCAAGAGATTAGAAATTAAATTAAGTTCAAAACTTATTTCTCTTTGGCAATCAGCCATGACAAAAATTATCTTTCCTGTAGCCGCTGGAGCATATGTTGACAACCTTTCACCAGCCAGCTGTACTACTCAGTGGAAAGCCATAAATACTGCCACACTCAAGAATTTCTCTCTGTTTTCAATGAGTTTTTACTTAATAAATGTTACATGTATTTTAATTAGAATCAATTACAAAATGCTAGAATAAAGATTAACCACCTGTAAACGCTCACCTGACTATTCCCCAGGTATAACCACAACTGTGAAATGCGAAAAAGGGGCAACATCGATTTTATAGATGCTCAAGAGCAGCTAACTCTGTGGTCCCTGATTGGATCCGGCCAAATTTCTAACTCATCCAAGCTCTTATGTTTGTCATATTTACCTCCAAGTATGAAATGGTTCCGATCAAGAACAGCCGAGAAAAAGTGGCAACAATGTTTTTCCCATTATAAGTCTATGGGGATTTTTTTCAGAAGCTCAAGGGCAGCTAACTCCACAGTCAGTAGTGGGATCTAACTGAATTTGGAACTCCTCAGAGCTCTCGTGCACGATAAAAAACAGCCGAGAAACAGTGGCAACACCGTTTTTTCCATTATAACCCTATCTGTTGCCATGGAAACCAGTGGGCAGATCTGGCCAAATGTCAAACTCATCCAAGCTCTCATGTATGTCATTGTTACCTGCAAGTATGAAATGGAGCCGATCAAGAACAGTCAAGAAAAATTGGCAACAACGTTTTTCTCATTATAAGTCTATGTTTTTTTCAGACGCTCAAGGACAGCTAAATCTGCAGTCGGTGGTCAGATCTGGCTGAATTTCGAACTCCTCCGAGCTCCCATGCATGTCATCATTACCTGCAACTGCAAGTATAAAAAGGATCAAATGAAAAACAGCTGAGAAAAATTTGGCAACACCGTTTTCTTTTTTATAACTCAATGGGAGCTACCTGATGCCATGGAAACCACAGTTTTGATCCTATATCTGGCCCAAAACCTAAAGCAGCCTTTCCCCCATTCCAATGATGCTTCTGATAAAAATTTCATTGTGATCGGCCCACTGCTTGCAGAGATATTCATGTTTGAAAATGTGGACGACGTACGGACACCGGAGCATGGGTATCCTATAAGCTCACCCATGAGCCTTTGGCTCAGGTGAGCTAAGAATGCTCATTTCATTGAATTAGCATACAGTACAGTCTGGTTTTTTTTTGACCAGCCCCCTCACCCCTGCGGAGTAGGGGATACAATGAATGCACCCTGCACCTAAAACTCCCGGGTAAGCGGGTCCGCAGTGGGTAGACAGGTTAAAAACGATTGCCATTCCATTCACTTCACTGTATAGAGGTAACTTAAAGAGGTAACTCAATATACCACATCGGATCCAGGATTGACAGGTAAGCAGGATTGCAGGGGGCTCAGCATAATTCTCCGCTGGGGTGAGCAAGCTGGTGAAAAAAAAACTTGACTGTGTATTGTACCATATTCATCTCTTTAAGCGCCCCTGCCCCTATAAACGCCCTCACCATTTTCAGGGCAAAATATTAAAGGGGTCTTTGCTGCAAACTAGAAAAAAACACTCATCTAGCTTGTTTATAAGTCTTTTGTTTTTATTTGAGCTGATTTAAGTCTTTTTGAGCACTGACACACTTTCCATGCACTGCAGTGTTGTTGTTTTTTTCTCACCTTTTTGGGAACAGTACCTAGTATACCGGTTCAATTGTGAAAAATAGCATCGTTTTCTGTCCAATATGGGAAAAAATAGCGCCTTTATATATATATACATGTAGATTTGCATTAAAAGACAGGCTAGAAAACTCAAGCACCAATTTTAAGAATAGCTATATTGGAATCATTATAACTTTTCTTGATGCAAGTCCTCTTATGTACGTGCTAGCTGCTCAACTTTAAAGATTGAGAAATATTATTTATTTTCAGATTTTATTTTGCTTCATTTGACGAAAAATTACTTTTTGGGTTTGAGAATGATGCCCAAAATCAGGGTCGGTTTTATAGCGATAAAAATCACTGCACTGCCATTTCGATAAAGTGTAGTTAGGCTAAAAAAAAGTCAATTGTTTCTCGGGCCCTCCCTCATCTGTTTTAAATGCCCCTCATTAGTCTTTTTTTCTGACTTAAATAAAAAAAGTACCCTAGAGCTCATTCATTTTATTCAGATGTCAACATTTTTATGCTTAAAATGAACAATAAAAAAGGTGCCTCGTCCATCATCATTATAGGTTTTGATAAAATAAAAAATAAAAAAATGTGGTCTCATCTTTTTTTTGGGAAATACATTTAAAAAAAAAAAAACAAAAAAAAAACCTGCCTGCCTCTGACATCTGTTTTTAAAAAGTGGCCTGAGAAACATTTGTTTATTTTTTTAGCCATATCTATATTTGAATATACTGCAATTGTGGCCAATGATGTGTCATATAATTGTGTGCCACAGAATTTCCATATCTTGAGGTAAAAAATGCTAAGTTGTAGTAATTATTATAAGCGCCCCCTAATTTCCCTTTTATACAAGTGCCTGCTAGGGGCGCTTAGAGGGATGAATACAGTAAATTTAATGTGATTCTCTGATGGAGTTTAAACCAGCTTGGCCTGGTGGCCCAAAGCTCAAACAACTTCCTTTCGCTACAGTAAATGTTAATGCATGAAAAAAACATATATGATAAAAGTAATAGAAAAGCAACGAACAGGAACTGGAGCAATCAAAAGCCAAATCCCGCTCTTAAAACCAAAACGGGAAAAAAAATATTAGAAATAGACAAAAGACAATGAGAACATATGGCCAACTGAGCCAATCCCTATATTCTCAAGTAACCTTGGAAAAGGTCTGTAAGCTGATCTTTAACCCCCAAGTCCATGAACTTTACTGTCCTTGACTGGTTTCTCCTACATACATCCTTTTGGCATGTCTGACCCTGTTCCAGAGGGATCTGACAATGGTCACAATAGGACAGAGTTACTGGTTCCTTGAAGGACATTGATTTTTTTAACACTTCTTTGATTTTATACACTGAAGTTGTCAGCTTATTCTTCGGCAGCAGACATGCAATAAGCATTAATAAATCGGAAAACGCCTGTCGACTCAAAGAATGCTTAATAACATATAGCATAACAAGTGCATACGCTGTAAAAATACTGTTTTCAGAGCCTTCAAACAAAGGTTTTGCACTGTTGTCATCAAGCTTCTCTTGCACATCATCCTCATCGGATTCCGAATTTGACAATGAATCTGAATCGGAATATATTGTTGAATCTGACAGACTGGCAGAAGAATCACTTAAATGAGTTATATCTGGTGAAGATTCACTCTGAATTACATCCTGGGTTTTAGCACTTCCTGATATTGCAGAAGAGTAATGACTGGCACCGTCTTTGTAGTATTCAGCCAGTTTCTCCCTTATATGACCATGGTGAATGTATCTGCTATACCGTTTCCGTTTGGGGGTTTTGTGCCAATCATAAGTATCATCCTCTGTGTCAGAGCTGAGCTCTATGCTGCTATTGCTACTACTCAGTGATTCATGGGAATCAGACATTATAGCGGTTGATTCGTGGGAATCAGACATTATCGCGGTCCATAAATGAAAACCTCACGATATAGGGTAGGTCTGTAAGGAACTCTAAGAATTCAATATTTGTCACCTTTTGAGTTAGTTCTCTTTCATTCGGCGAGGTGAACTCTTCGGTCTTTATCGCTGTGTCTTACCAATTCAAAGCGCAATATGTGAAAATAAGTTAAATTGGGTCCGTAAAACTCTTTTTTTTCTCATTTCCCATGAAAAAGGCACATGTAATATAATCTAGCTCAGGCCATACAACGGTGCATCTTGGACGTTTAACTGGTAACCCGGGGTGATCAAATACATGTATGCCCATTGCTGTGGACAGATTCACAATTACAGTTAGTTTGATACTGTTACGGTATTCCGTAAGTGGTATGTACCACGGTATGTAGCTGAGTACACTGGTATACGCGGTACAGTTTCAGGCAGTACCCAAGCCTAGCAACATCCCTAGAATGTCCATGAGGGCGTTTGACATGGGAACAAGACAACTCACCGACACGGTTTTTGAGACAATTCACCAACAGATTTTGAGACAACTCACCAACACTTTATAAGACAACTCACCGACACTTTTATTCAAAGACAATTGAGCTGTAACTGATAATTATACATGTAATTGGTAATCATATGCAATTAAGGTATTGAATCAGTTATGTTACCTGATTGGATCAAATGTGCAAATGAGGACGTTTCTACGCTTATGACTAGGTGTGTACATTGAATTGTCTTAAAAATGTCATTGAAACCATAATTACCATTTACAGCTCATTTAACTTTGAACAAAACCAATCGATGAATTGTCTCATAAAGTGTCGGTGAGTTGTCTCAAAATCTGTCGGTGAATTGTCTCAAAAACCGTGTCGGTGAGTTGTCTTGTCGGTGATTTGTCTTGATTCCGTATGACATTATATGTCAAGAAAGAAAGAATTAACTTTGACAAATTCTGCTTTTGTCCACATCTAAAAATGATCAAAACATAGTGATAAAGACCAAAGCATTCATCCAGGTGAATGAGCATTTACCTGTTGTGACGTCAGCCTGACATCTGAATAGTTAATACAGGTGAAATACCGAAATGATAATGCTTCACCAGTGCTTGGCTGCAAGGTTGGGCGGTAAATTCCACCCCCGGTATTTACCAGTGGTATTTACCGGTATTTACCGGTCTGGCAAATACTCACAAAGTGGCAAATACTGGCAAATACTGGTCGATTGAACTTTTTCGCCTTTAAATCTTGCTAAAACCAAAACTAAGTTAACTTAAATAATATATATTCCAACTAAATGACTTAATGATGTTTTAGTTAATTTCAAAATTAAATATGTAAGTTTTTCATCATAAAGAATAAAATTAAGCTGGTTCACACAGCCAAAAAGTGGAATCAAAGCAAAAAAAATGACAATTTCAGAGGTATGAACAGTATCTTGATTCAACTTTATTATTTGTCCTTAAACTCAACAGCATAAAAATACAGGTAAGAAATTACAGGTAAATTCACCTGTGCACCTGGCCAGTGTCACCTGTTACACCCAATTTGCAAGACAATGTCTAAATTGTTAAAACAACAAGTTTCAAGACAATGTTTATTTAAGGGGGCAGAGTATTGCTTGGGGCAAAGATGGAAACAATAAGATGTCAGAATGGTTATCTGTTTTATACAGAGGTTAGACAACTAGTCCAGGTGAAGTACATAGAGGTGTTATTGGTATGGCTTGAGCTATAATATGGTTTCAACTCTTGAATACATTTATAGCAGTCAGATAATAATTTGCCATAATCAGTCCTACAGCTGAACCATCACACATCATTACCAAACTACCATTATTACTACTATTATTCACCATGAAGCCCAAAGATCATATATGGAACTTCTATGCTATTGTTGACGAAGACAAGAAGACCAGTGCCAAATGTATTGACTGCAAAACATTAGTTAGTGCCAAAGCTCCACGACTCCGTGCCCACAGAGAGAAATGTCCAGCCAGCAGACCCTCCCAGAAGAGACCACTGCCTGCTGATGATCCTCCAACTGAACCAGCTACACAAACTCCTGAACCTGCAACACCTGAGCCTGCAGCCAAGAAGCCAAGAATTCTCCAGTCCAGCATGAATACATACTGCCTGTCCACAGACCAGTCGATGTCTGAGCAACTAGATGAACAGATAGCCAAGATGTTCTTCGCTTGCAACCTGCCATTCAGCATAGCCGATCATCCAGTTTGGAAAGAGACCGTCCAGATGCTCCGACCAGGGTACCAACCACCAAATCGCAAGGACATTGGGGGCTACCTACTTGACAGAGTCCATGCCAAAATCACAACTAAAGTTTCTGCAGAACTAAAAGGTAAAGATGTTGTCCTGATCCAAGATGGGTGGAGCGACATTCACAACACACCAGTTATTGCTACAAGCCTACAACGTGAAGGCAACGCCTACTTCATGTCAGCCGTCGACACCGGTACCAACAAGAAGACAGCTGCTTACTGCACCTCCATAGCCCAAGACTCCATCAAAGAGGCTGATGAACAGTACCAGTGTAAAGTCACAGGTGTTGTTACAGACAATGAGAAGAAAATGGTTGCCATGAAGCAGAACTTAGTAGAGACTGACCCAGAACTGACTGTATATGGCTGTTCCGCCCATTGGCTGAACCTGCTCGGCCAAGATGTGACACCATCACAAGTTATCAGCCAAGTAGTAGAGGTCAACAAGTACTTCAGGAATCACCATGTACCAGGTGCCCTACTAGCTGAAATTCCTGAGTCAGTGAAGCCCCAGTTGCCAGCTGAAACCAGATGGAATAGCCAGTTGACATGCATCGACACGTACGTCAGGAATAGACCCTACCTACTGATGATCTGTGTCAAGAATGAAGATGCCATTGACTCTAGGATTCGCAACCTCATCCACAACATTGGTCTCTTCAACGAAGTAAAGAACCTACAGAAACAGCTTGAGCCAATTTCCTGCACCCTAGACCGCCTACAGGCTGACAGCTCCACCATAGCAGATGCTTGCGAGATTTGGCTTAACCTAATCCAGCATTCAGACCTTCAGCCGTACCATACCAAGGTTCAGAACAGATTCAACCAGGCCATGACACCAAGCCACTACTTAGCCAACCTACTTCATCCTGTCTACAGAGGCAAGAATCTACAAGCTGAGCATGTAACCAGTGCCCAAGACTTACTACTGTCAACTTGTCCAGCCGCAGTACCAGATCTCCTCAGCTTCATGACAGACTCCTTACCACTACCTAAGACCCTACTACATGACTCGGTCATTAGAAACACCAAACCAACTACATGGTGGGCAAGCATACAAAAGTCCTCAACAGTGAATGCTAACTTGTGTAATGTTGCAGTGAAACTCCTGAAAATGCCATCCAGTTCTGCATCTATCGAGAGGGTGTTTTCCAACTTTGGCTTGATCCAGACTAAACTCAGAAACAGACTTGCACTACAGAAAGCCGCCAAACTGGTGTACTGTTATCGCTACCTCAGAGGGAAAGCAGAGATTGACTGGTAGACAGAGACATCTAGTATATGTATTTGTTGTTGTTATTCATCATATTTATTTATTGAGAAAAAAAAAGAAAAAAAAAGAACTGAAAAAAAAAAAAATAATAATAATAAAAAAAAAAAAAAAAATTAAAAAAAAAAAGAAAAAAAAAAAAAGAAAAAAAAGAAAAGAGTTAAAAATGAAAAAAGAAAAATATAAAAAAAAACAGAAAAGAAAATAAAAAACCTGTAGTGGTAGCCACAAGCCACCTGATGAGTACTTTGGCGGGTATGAAACAGGCTTTTTTTCCCTAAAACAAAGTTCAAAATTTCACTGTCTAGATAAACTATTAAATAAGTTGATACAATTGTTAAACTGCAGTGTAAATATTAAGTCAGGTGACCAGTATAACTGAAATACCCCTATAAAGGTTATTGTATAAATTCCAGGCTGGTCAATTCAATCAACCAGTAAATGCCGTATTTTCCAGTATTTGCCAGTATTTACCAGTATTTGCCGGTATTTACCGGTAAATACCGCCGGCATGGAAAATACTCATATTTGCCGGCATTTTGCCAACCTTGCTTGGCTGAGGAAGATTAGTCCCTAGCTAAACCATGGCCTTTGAAAAATGTCACCAAGAAATGGAGGCACCCTGTGTAGGAATTTTCACCCCGTCCATCTGCAGGTTAAAGAACCATAGCTATATCCGTAATATTATAAACGGTTCCCATAGGCTCACTAACATCGGTGTGTACATCCAACAATCTGAAATTGATCACATAAGAATTGGCAGGCATGAAAATATGATTTGAATAAGGGTGTAGCCGAACTCGATCTTTCGTCACAATTGTATGTTAAATGTACATTCATAATTTTTTATTAAACGAAATAGTATCACTTTGAGAAATAGCGTAACGGCTTTTCAGCCGATAGAAAAACTGTACAAGAAATAATACACCACAGTAACATCGTTTTCGCAACCCTTGCAAAGCAAAATAATCAAGGTTTATGACAATTCGTGAAGAATGAATTTATTGTCAGACTGTTTCGTTTCGTTTGAAATAAAGCTGGATTTTGTCTGTTTTAAAAAGAATAGCCTCCCTTTAAATCCGCATATTCGTATCTAGCGTTTTCGTCGTATAGAAGATAAATTATATAAAAAAAACAATATATACTAACGTTTTAAATATCTAAAGGATCCGATGTCTCAGGTTGTAATTTATATCTCCAAAAACACCGAAAAATGAAAATACGAAGTCCCTTCTCGGTTAGCTCTAATATAGAATTTCACGCGCGCGCGCGACTTTGTCGTCTGCAAATTCTGGAGGGAAAAACAACAACGAACGAACAACAACAAGAAAAAGACACAGGTCTACGTCCTAACCAGTATTCCAATGACTGAGCAATCACTATATTGTGTTGTCGATTGGGACGATGGATACTGGAATGACATCCCAGTATCCTGTATAAAGGAACCTCGTAAAGCTTATGGGGAGTACCTGATTGGCGAAAGAGTGAGGGCGCTGCTACCTTCGAGTGGTATTTTCAGAGGTGTTATCGCTGCCATTGCTGGTATGTGCACTTCAATATTTACTTATGACATTTGATTTGCATGTGTCAAATGGGACAGTGATTTCATTTGGCCATTTTTACACATACAGCCGAGTCCAGTAACATTGCGCGGCCCCTAACATTGCGCACATACGAGACTGCAAACACAGTCTGACTTTCAGCCTCAGTTTCACCAAATTTTACAACAAAAAAGCTGATGATTAATTTTGGTGCATAGTGAAGGCTCCTGTCACTCAAGTGAAACAAATCATGCAAGAAATAGTGTCCAAAATGCGATTTTTGTATTCTCAAAATACCATGTGATATCATTTTTGTGTCACCATACTGAAAACATTTGTCTGCGTCATTTTGTGCTTAAAGTCTGTCGAACGATTGCCATATGTGTTGATAGAAATAGAATCTTTGCAAACAGACTACACGTGACCAAAGAATACACATTTGATTTAACTGTGCGCAATGTTGAGCGACTAAATGTCTCATGTTTTGTCACGGGGGTGCATATGTTTCAACCCAGATATTACTTTTAAAAGCTGATAAGAATTGCTGATTTTTGATATTATGGATTTTGCTTACTTGGGTCACCTAACATCTCATTGTAAGTGTTAATTTGTGTTTTATTTTACAATTAGGCCATATTAAAAGATCTTAGGCGCGCAATGTTACCGGACTGCACCGTACAGTGCCCGCAATAACAAGACAACTTGCCGACAAGACAATTCACCGACATAGATTATGAGACAATTCACAGAGTGACGGTGAGTTGTTCCCCACCGAGATTTAGAGGATTCGAACCAATGACCACTGGCAGACCACACACATGCTCTGACTACTGAGCCATTAAGCCACATGTTATGATGGTAGGTATTAAATCTGTGACACGTACCCCATGAAAAACGGTTCCGGGACACTTCGGTCCAAAACCATTTCGACCCGGGACTCCTCAGCCCAAATTGATTTTTTTTCTGGGACTCCTCGGCCCAATTAATGGGAGTTATGATAAATTTCCTAGGGTAGGGTAAGGATGGGTTGGGTAGGGTATGTAGTGTAGAGTAGGAAATAAAGAGTGTTTTGGGTTCAAATATTGCCCCTCCCCCACACTTTTTTTTTATTTTTCTTAATATTCCCCCCCCCCCCGAAACACATTTATTTAATTTTCTTAATATTGTACAATACCTTATGTAAATACCTTCTATTCTTGGTTCACATCCCCCATACCCCAATACCCCACATCACCCCTACCCCCAACATTGTGATCACATCCACCCTGAACCCCCCACCAGCCCTGCCCCCCCCCCCCCCCCCCCCCAAATTTTTTCTTTTTGAATTTTCTCAAAAACTTCAATTCTTCGTTCACATCCAGCCTGACCCCCCCCCCCCCCCCCCCCAATTTTTTTTTTGAATTTTCACCAAAACTTCACTTCTACGTTCACATCTACCCTGACCTCCCCCAACCTGACCCCCCCCCCAAAAAAAAATGAATTTTTACAAAAAACTTCACTTCTCCGTTCACATCTATGACCTCCCCCAACCCGACACCCCCCCCCCCAACACCCCCCCCTAAGCTTGGCCCTATGTTGTCTGTTTCAAACGTGACGTTAAATACAGCTTCTTTATTTTTATCTTAAAACCTGAAAAATATTTTTGTTTCCCCTTACCCGACCCTGTTTCTCTGGTATGGGTCGGTCGGTCGGAATTTTTTTTTAACTTCTTAAATTCCATACCCATTAAACAAAAAAAACAAAAAAAAAATGCCCATTAAACCAAATTGTAAATATTCCTAATCTAGGCAATAGAACTAAATGCACAAACGATGCTAACTAAAAATATTTTATTTAAAGATATATATAGCTTTGTTCTCTCAGTTTGCAATGAAATTAAAACAAAAATTCTTTTCTGAAAATTGAAATAAAATTTTTTGGGTAGGGCCTTTTTTCAGGGTCGGTCGGGAAAGGGGAAACAAATAAAATTTTAATTTAGGCCTTAGGTATTTTCCTATACTGATTAAGATAAAGTGCTATAAATAGATGCAAAGTCTTCTGCTATCTACTAAAAATACACACTGGAAATCACCAAGCATGACTACAGGCTTGGCAGCAAACCAAAAATACTTTATTTGTGGCATACAATTGGAAAACGAATGCATATATCTAGTGTGTTTTTATTTCAATATAAGCATTTTAGCCACTTCACTGTGACTAAATTCAGTCAACTTTAGTCAGCAATTCTGTAGTGAAAGTCAGCTAGCGCCCCTAAACACCCTCAGCAGTATTTGGTCTATAGATAAGTTAGCTGCGAAGCTGCCGAAGCATCATACAAATTTATTTGAACCACAAGCAAAGTACCTTTGTATGTGTTTAGTAACAAACCTACCTATAAAACTTAGTCTAAATCAGTAGACATTGGAATTAAAAGTGCATTCTAGCCTCCACACAGACCCTGTGAGTACTCTGGCCACTGAGAAACACAATAGGCCTGTGTCAGACATAAATAAATATCTGCTTCCAACAAGTGCAAGCTATGTACAAAGTCCCTAGTTATATGGCCACATGGCAAACAGTAGGCTTGTTGCTGTGACAATTTATTGAATTATATGCAAGAATTTTTCCATGTAAGCTTAACAGATTTATCCCAGTGATTTTATTTGGGATTTTGGGAAGCTACCTTTTCCTGAACATTTGGAAAAATATTTAATAAAATTTGGGAAAATAAGTGCTAAAATACATGATATTGGGAAAATAAAGGCCATTTTTGGATTGGGAATGACTCCCCTATAAGGCGGTAAAAATGGCCAAATAAAATCACTGTATCCCATTGAGTTATTTATATTATATGTGTGATCACATTAATCTGATTTTATTTTGTAGAAGATCGAGATTGGTTGAGGGTGGCAGCGAAAGGGCCACGCCCTATACCAACGAGAGCACCTTTGAATCCTGAAAAGAAAGAGAATGGAGGAAATGGAGCTGTAAAAAGGTAAAGGGCACTTTTTATATATAAACACGATAAATAGCGTCTGGCCTTCATATCTTAAGTTATCAGTCTTTCACTTGCGAAATCTTCTGAGATGTTGCCGGACAGCTGTCGGACAGACTGAATATTTTTCTCGGACAGAAAAGAAAACTGCTGGACAAAAATAACAGGACTCTGCCTTGTTTGAATACTGGTCTTTACATTCATTAAATACTGCATATGGGCAACTTAAAAAAATGAAGATTTTTCTGTATTATCCAGTTTTTTTGTCAATTTCAAAGATGAAATTCACATACTTTTTATTTGATCATGTTCGTATTGTGGTTTTCTAAAATCATGCCAAGTTTCATGACTCTAGCATAATTGGTACCAAAGTTACAGACCAAAATGTAGTCAAAAATGTCACAAGTGTAACGCGTTTTGTGTAACATTTTCACAATACCCTTATTTTCATTTCTTAATTTAATTAACAGTTCTTTGTGTATTGTTCAACCGTTTTTCAATATCATGTCTGGTTTGTTCAATATCTTGTCTGGTTTGCGCCCTGGTGAGGTATTGTCATTTTGGCGTTTCACCAGTAAACTATTCTGATTCTGATTCTGAACAGAGTCAATAATTAATATATGGGAAAAACATTGGGTGACCCTTAATTTATTTTGAGGAGTATACTTATTCTCGCACTTAGTGAAAGAATGTTTAATTTACTACCAGTCAATCAGGTTAATTCAATCAGTCATTGTAAAAAATCGTTTTGGACCAAAAAGAGTCCCGAAGTGAAATGGTTTTGGACCGAGTTGACCTGGAACCATTTCGTTTCGTTCAGAAAAAGAATCCAATTTGAATTGAACCGAAAAACATGTCTTCCTTCAGGTCCGATCTACCGACTTTCTTTTCCTTTTTTCACGTCTCCTGTGACATTTAGCATCCAATTCAGTCAGCGTGTCATAGAACTGAGTCACTAAAAGTGAATACATAGCGTCTCAGGCATTTTCCTCCACCAGTCGCACTGTTTGATCCGCTGTAGAGTGAGACGTTTCTTACGGCTCTATTTTTAGAATGCGATAACGGACATTTACGGAACCGTAAAAATGCATCTCCGTATACAATCGTAACTGTATTGGACCAATCAAAGTAAGGCTAGAATTTGTCGAGGAGCTCCGAGTGCGAAATTAATGGCTGCCTCCGACGCACAGGGAAGCGATGTTCTGCGAGTTCTTTTGGCTGGATTATGGCGTTCAAATTTTATCCCTTTGGGGTTGTTTGCCCCTGCCCTAAGGGTATAATGCTTTTGTTACTGTATAAAATCACTAGAGATTTTTCTAAAAGATAAAGCATTTATAAATTTAATGCACAAAGTGATAATCATAATGCCTTCTTGTTTGCATCAAAATTTCCTCAAGGTTTTCCCATCAAAAGGTTTTGGATGAGATTTATTTGTCTGGATTCTGGCAAGTCACCAGAGTCGCTAAAATGCGACAATTTGTCGCAAACATGAATTAAGAAAATTGACACCAAGACAAGTTAAAAAGGAAAGTTTGGCATATAAATTTGAAAAACTTTTCAAGATTTAGCTTTTCTGTACTCTTGTGTGGTCTATTTTTGAACAGGAAATTCAAGGACTCCCCATCCCTTCTCCAACCAGAATCCCATGGTGATGAAGATTCTGAGTCTTCTGACAGTGATGAAATTGAACAGGTAATGTTTATTATATCAGTCAAAGTCCGGCTTTGTCAAATAATATGGCATGAAACTCAATTTGTTCACCTAGAGCTCACACAGAAGGTTCATGCAGTGATGGTTATATTTAGGATGGCTGAGGCTATCCGCACGACGGTCGTGCCGATAAATTATAAACTTAACATAATGTATTGGTTATGCCTGTCGTGCGGATAAGAATCCTTATCGGCACGACCGTCATGCGGATAAGAATCCTTATCGGCACGACCGTCGTGCGGATAGCCAGTGTCATTTAGGATACTATCCATGATTCCATCTATAAGCTTCTAGCAACTTGTGTCTAACCTGGTCAGATGCTCAGACAATTCAAAAAGGGTGTAAGCATGTTGACTGCGCTCTCAATGTTAGTTCATTTCTGTATAAACCTTAAGTAGAATTGACAGATCCAGAATCAAACACCACATTTTGTGAGTCATGCTTTCTAAAAACTTGCATTACAGGTATAATGAGAAATATGATTAGAACCAAATCTTTCTCTAGTAATTGCAATTTTACTTTATTATTCATGACAAAAGTAGAATATTCTTCGGTGTCACTGCTCAAGGAAAACTACACCACAGTTATTCCCACTTCTCAAGCAAGGGTGCCCCCTGTTTCAACCCCATTCATACTTTATTCTGTTTCAGCTCTCTAAGGGTACATGTATTAAAAAGTTTTCAATCCTGACAAGCCCTTGCCTAGTAACTGGCTATTTGGCTAGTATTAGCTTCGAGCACTGTCTACTTACCATGTAATTGAACATCATTTCTGTTATAATTTTCTTTCAGTCCCTACCTGAGAAAGTGGAAAAAAAATAAGCAAAAAAACAAACAGTTCCTGGAGGAGTCGGGGATTTTTTCTCTGAAAAAAACTACATCAGATTCGTCGAGGTAGGTCTGTAGGTTTAAGGAGCATATGAGCCCTGTCATGAGAAAATCTGTATTTGGGGTTCACAACCAGGTCCAACACAAATCAAGCAGCTAGCTGTACAACCACAGAAGAGTTTTAAAAAAGAGGCTCAGAATTTTATATTTATTGAGGGATTGTAATAAGTAGTATAGTTAAGTATTTTTAGCCATATTCATTAAAGCCTTGTTGCAAGAAAGCAAGTCTCCTGGTATTTTGATGAAACATATGGTTGTCAAGCTATGAAGTACATGTACCATGAAATTTCTTATTTATAAATTGGAGAGAATCCACAAGGGTAGAAAATTCAAAGGCAATGACAGGCCTGCCAAATCTCCGGATTTAGGCAGGAGATTACCGGCTTTTTCATTGCATTGCCGGCTCTCCAGCTTTGATGTCTATCTTACCGGCAAAATCGAAAATCTGCTGGCATTATTTTTTCAGATAGAGTATTTTATTATTTACGGTAATCAGATTTCAATAAGGGATTGTCACTCATAAATATCAATAGACAGAACGGCGTCACATCGCCACAGGTGTCAAACAGATTAACTCGTTTAAGACATAACACCTTAAATTTGATAATTGGATTATTGAAAGGGCCAAAAAACTTATGAAGCGTGACAGACACACTTGAGCAAATTAATCAGTTAAGTCCTAGACTTTCCTACAGTTTTATCAATGCGTGTAGTCTTTGAAAGTACAACTTGAAAGCAAAAAATTGCCCGTTGTGTTGCTTTTTATGTGCTTAGATACGTATGATTGATCATAGATCATTTAGGTTCACATTAACTGATTAAAGTATCCAAAACATCTTATCATTAAAATATATATCCACTAGAACTATTCTGACTATTTTGCAAGTGTGGATGAGGATATTAACATATTGTTTTAGCCTAAATACCAGTTTAACATATGGTCCTCAATAACAAAGCTACAGTTTAGACATATTTTAAAAGTTGATTAGCTTCTGATTCATTTTAATCAGACAAAAATGATGTTGTATCATGCTCATTGTAATGATTGATCCAGCAAACAAGTTTTTTATGCCCTAGATGATTAAATCTGAGAATTTTTGGAAATTATGGCTAACACGCGCGGAGTCAGGCTTTTCTGAAAATTGGCCACTGCGCGCGCGTTCACATTTTCAAAAATCTTAGGCTTTTTGACAAAAAAAATTGTGGCAGGCCTGCAATGATCAGCATGCACTTTAACACAGATTAGTTCTATGGTATGTGTCCTTGATTTTGCTTTAAGCTAATAGATTTCGCAGTACGTCACCACTAAGTACTGTAACTGATATTATAAATGGCAAAAATTGAAACTTAAAAGTTAAATATAACATAACTGACTGCTTTATGTTGGTTTGCAGCTTCTGTACATTTTTTTACAGCAGTATGAAAAGAGGAATAAAGAGAAAGTTGTGTGAAGGTAAAGTATTTACCTGATAGGATTGCTATTAATGATTTTACATACCTGTTGAAATTTTCAAAGGGAAGAACATTTTTTTTTAAGTATAAAATTTTACTTCTAGTAAGGAATTTTTAAGCAGATTTTTTTATTGGTGTCGGGCAGGAAAATATCTGTGTAATTTTTTACCCTCTAATAATGGTACTAAACCGATATCATCTATTAAGAATTGAAAGTTTATTTTTCAACCTTCATGATGTGATGACATTGGGCGGAGCTAAAATTCCATGAACCAATGTCTCCATCACATCATGAAGGTTGAAAAATAAACTTTCAATTTTTATATTTACATTTTATTTTTAGATTTATTTTCAGTGTTATTCGTGAAGATTCGATGCAAATTTAAGGCATATACAAAGGTTATTTATCAACATGTTCGGCCATGACGTTCAGCAGCCGTTGCCTTGACGTGACGTCAGTCAAACATATTTTTGGACTTATTTCCCTTTGATCATTTGCAATGCTATTCCGTGTCCGCTCTGTAAGTTGACAACCATTAAAAGTTTTTAAATGAAACTTCACTTTGTAAAGCACAATAAGACTGTCATGCACAAGAACCATGACTGCTGTGAAGTTATTTCCCTTTGATCATTTGCAATGCTATTTGGTGTTCACTCTTTGAGTTGACAACCATTGAATTTGAAGCTACTTATAAATGAAACTTCATACAGTTCTAAAGCACAATATTTAAGACATTGTGTCATGCACAAGAACCATAAATCTGCTTTGTATATTTTCGGGGTAATTACTTTGATTGTAGCTTTTCTTTTGCCTATCAGTAAATGTAAAAAAAATTAGTTTTACACATTGTTATAGATTTGTTAATTAATAAATTGCATAAAGGATGATGGACACAGAATTTCTCCCTGGCGTTGTCCATAAAAACGTAAGACCAAACAATATTTTCTTTCTTCTTTTTTAATATTAAATAATCTGACAAATAAACTGGTTTCAAGAAAAAAAATTATTATTTGAAATGAAGCACAATTTAAGGATTACTTCTTGAAAAATTGTCAGCATTATTTGCATAATGCATACGGGTTTCAGTAGATCAAGTTTTGAACAGGAGATATAGGATGCAATGGTAGTAGATTATTACCACAACTTGTGTGTGTGTGGTGACTGGATGAAACTTAAAAAAAAAAATTTTTTTTTTTTTTTTTTTTTTTTTTTTTTTATATTTTTTTTTTTTTTTTTTTTTTTTTTTGGAAAAAAAAGTCTAGAGTCGGCCCCGAAATTTTCGGGTCGGTCGGGGAACCGGAAACACAGCTATTTTTTTTTTTGGCCTTCGCAGGATGTCTTTCCTGAATAGGAACTGGATTGCTTGAAAATGAGCATTATTTCTGTTAGCTAATTTCTGTTAGTAAATTTGTTTGGTGACATATTGATTTATTTGATCCCTAAAAGGGGAGACATCTGTTTTTTCGTAGAAAAACAATTCTAGTTATAATTTTTGACACGTTTTTTCGTAGAAAAAAAATTCTAGTTATGATTTTGACACTGGTTTTTCAGAAGATAAAGAAGCAAAGAAAGAGGATAACAAGAAGAAGAGGGAGAGGTCAACGGCGAGGGAAGAGACACTTAGTAGGGCAACAGAAGCCCTACTAAAGGAGGCCACCCCTGAAAAACCTGCTGCCCTCAGCCTCCCTATATCAACAAACTACCATGAGGATATCCTTTCTATGAGTAGGAAGGTAAGTTGGAAATTTTCCTGACATCTTTTACTAGGACTTTGAACTCATTTTAATTTATGATTCTCTAAGGCCATCCTTAAAAACATTTTTGTTCCCCCTTACCCTGCCCTGTTTTCTCAGGAAAGGGTCGGTCGGTGGGAAAATTATTTTTTCTTAACATCTCAAATTCTATACCCATTAAACTTATATGTACATAGTCCTATTATAAGAAATAAAACTAAATGCACAAACAATTCTAACTAAAAACATTTTATTTAAAGAATAAGGATATATAGCAGTGTTTACATTGGACAATTCTCTCAGTTTGGTTGAAAAAAAAAGTATTATCTGAAAAAAATATTTTCTGAAAATTGAAATATACTTTTTTGGGTAGGGCCTTTTTTTCAGGGTCTGTCGGGAAAGCGGAAACAAATAAAATTTTAATTTAGGCCTAACGTCAGATAGGCCTCCAGATTTAGTAGGCTTATTATTAGCTCACCTGAGCCGAAGGCTCATGGTGAGCTTATAGTATACCCGTCGAGCCGTCGTCTGTGTGTCTGTCTGTAAACATTTTCAAACTTGAATATCTCCACAACCAGTGGGCCAATCATAACCAAATTTTATCTGAAGCATCATTGGGTAAGGGAAAAGGATGGGTAGGGGAAAAGGATGCATTAGGTTTTGGACCAGATCTGTTCAGAACTCTGTTGTCCATGGCAACCGATAGCTCCATATAGGGATATAATGGGGAAATGTTGTGAACACTCTAGCGCCCTCATTTTTGATCGGATCTTCTTCTTACTTGCAGGTAATGAGAACATCCATAACATCTCGGACGAATTCAAAATTCAATCTTTAGAATTGATTTGTCCATACTGAGTGTAAATTTTGGATATGTATGTTTTATACATGCTGAGATATTTGAGAAAATGTCGAGTGGCGGTTTAGAAGTTTCGTTCAGTATATATGAGCCGCGTCATGAGAAAACCAACGTTTTGCATATGCAAAAACAAAGACACAGATCAGCTTCGCGGTAACCGCGAAGCTGATCTGCGCCTTTGTAACATAGTACAATCCCTCTTCTTTCTAAACCCGAAATTTCAAGCCTCTAGCCATCTTCTGTGACTGTACAGTCTGGTTTGTGTCTGACCTGGTCGAAAACCCAGAACGTTTGTTTTCTCATGATGCGGCTCAATTATATTGATTTCGGCTTGTCTTTATACTATTGGGCATAAAATGCATGCAATGATTTTTGCACGTGTTATGGACGATTTTAAAAATCTCGGAAAAATCTTGGAAATAGCAATTTTTAAGAAGTGCGTACAAAAGCTGATAAAAGCCAAATTTCATTTGTTTGGTGTTTTGTCAGTTTACTAGATCAGTATGAAATCGTCTGACTTTAATTTGATAAAAGCTGCACAGTAGGCACATTTTTCTTCAAAAAAGTTGATTTTTGCATTTTTGACCAAAAAAAGCATAGAAATTGAACTCCATCAATATGCACAAATTTAAGCAAAAATTTATTTTGATATCGTTTGCGCTTAGTCAGAAAACTGAGTTTGAAAAATGACCGATTAGAACTTGGTTTAAGTATAGCATCGGGGACTCCAGCCCATCATAGTTTGTTGAAATGATGACCTTGGAGTGACCTTGACCTATTTTACGGCAAGGTCAAATTTGGTAACTTAGGCTTTTCTATAGGAAAAAGTGAAAACAGTGGATTTTTCAGAAACTATTGCAGCCAGTGACCTGAAAGTTAGTAGGAGCAGACATCTAATTGATTATATGAAGGTATGTGAGTATTGAAGGTCAAGGTCATTTCTTGACCTTCGACCAAGGTTGTGTGCATACAAAAATTCAAACCCGATTTTCTCAGATACTACTGTGCCGATCTAAACCAAATTTCTTATGAAAGCTTTCAGATACAAAGAAATGAAAACCTGATGAAATGATGATGGTCACATGACCAAGATGGCCGCCACGCCCATATATGGTAAAAACCCTTCAAAAACCTCCCCAACTGGCAGGCCAATTTCCACGAAACGTGGTATGTAGCATCGGGGACTCCAGCCCATCATATATAATTATATAGTTTGTTCAAATAATGACCCTGGAGTGACTTTGACCTATTTTACGGCAAGGTCAAATTTGGTAACATGCTTTTCTAAAGGAAAAAGTGAAAACAGTGGATTTTTCAGAAACTATTGCAGCCTGTGACCTGAAAGTTGGGAGATGCAGACAACTAATTGAGTTTATGAAGGTATGTGAGTATTGAAGGTTACCATATATTTTCCAGGTTTTGTATGTTTTGTGCTTTACTAGGCCAAGATATCAGGTGAGCGTTTACAGGACCGTTGGTCCTCTGGTTTGTAATTGTGATATTATTTTACTTGTACATGTATCATTGATATTTTGTAGGTTGACTTCATGGCAAAGAAAGTTGACGAATGCCTGCATGCCATCAGAGGCATACGTTCTTGCAGGCAATGCGCCAAGAAACTCCTCAGGGTAAGTTTTAAATGTGAATGCATTATGATTTATGAAGTTGGTATAAGTCAGTCCGTTTACACAAATTTAGAATGTTTCTCAGACTCTTTGGTCTATGTATTTAAATGGGGGAAAACTGTTGCTAAGTTATTTAAAAGGAAATGAAAAATTGACTATAATAAATAAGGGTTATTTTAATAAAAAGAACTTTGACATAAGGGTTGTCTATTCGTGGGTACGGTGGTCTAGTGGTAAGACCTAGGACTTGGGAACAAGGGGTCCCGGGTTTGAATCCCGCCCGGACCGTCAGATTTTTCTGAGCAAAAAATTTGTCCCATGTTGCTCCTCTTCACCCACGTGTATAAATGGGTACCCTGATAGGGCAGTGTTTGTGCAAGTCTGATATTCTCTGAGCACGATATAAAGAAAGGGGAGAGAAATAGTTTCCCAGGGGAGACTCAATTGTAGGTTTCACAAGGTAGCCCATTGATCAGGGGAAGCTGTGTCGAAGGGTGGCTGAACAGCCGTACAGCTGAAAGAGCCCTTGAAAATTCATGGCATTTAATTCTTTAACTTTTATTCTTGCAATCATTTAGTAAATGTATACTTTTTGGACTTTTGTGATTCAGCTTAAATGCTAACAAAATTTATCATGTTTACAGTGTTAGAAACATGCCAGAGAACTCAACTTGTCCACACTTTGCAACAGTTTGCCCACCACAATTTTAATTTTCCTTGCTTGATTCATTCATAAAATTCATAAGAATGCTGATACTTGAAAAATTGCTGTACTCAAACTGTGTTGTTAAAACATACACAGATGTGGCTTAAAATATGCGGACACAATAGGACAAACTGTGAACGCCCTGATGAGGAGCTAGGTGGTCTAGTCGGCACTGTTTACAGAAGAAGTCTGATCTCTATCAACACCAGGGCTGTTAAAATTTTACGAAAATCGACTTGTCCAAGGACAAGTAAACTAAGCAATTTCAATTGTCCTTCTCATTGCTCAAATGATAAAGAGCACTGTTATAGGCCATTTTCAGTCTATAAAAACCGACGTTAGGCTAAATTTCTTAAAAACTACTGATACTATCAGAATCGGGTAAAGTGCCTCTTTAATGTTTATCTTATACACAACTTATTCATAATTTTCTGAAATTTTATAGTTTCCAGCTAAAAAGTTTCTTTTGAAAAATGCCAATTTTTAAGCAACATTTTGACTGTATTTTACGAGGTAGTAAGTGAATTTATGCAATAGCCGTGCAGCGGTCAAGTTGTGAGCTAATCTTTGTAACGTATTGACACTTTGTTTTCAGTTATACTCTTTGGAAAATTGTGTATTGTGAAGACAAATATAAGTAATGAAAAAAGAAATGCTTTCAACACTTTCACCGTAAACAGCCTTTCCTGATCGCTATGATTCATAACTAAATTACAAACAAGAATCCCAAATATATCACAAAAGTGCTGCAAACAATTTCATACACGGAACTTGTTTATTTTCTTCATTTACATTTGTGTTGATCGAGTTTAATTTGTAGAGTATACTCGATTTGCCTTCATCTCGTTATTGCAACAGTATAGCGTGCTCATTGATCCAAAGGATTAATATGCCTGATCCAAAGGATTAATATGCCGATAGAATGTACCATTGTTTAAAATAATTCGATGGCCATGAATGGAGCTGTTGCATGTATAATTTTACTCCCCTTTGAAATAACTTAAAAATTTGTATTAAATTTAATAGACAAAAGCAAGAAATTGATACGATAAAATTCTGAAAGTCAGATTCCAGTTATGTATTCGTTTGAAAACATCATTGGCGAAAGAAATTCAGTTTTATCACCAGTTATAAATGAGAAAATCAGCAAAACGTCGGTTTTTATAGCCTGAAAACGGCCTATAATAATGTTAGTGTCAATGGGCAAAGTTTTTTCATACTTATATTAGGCCCTAATATCAGGCCCTAATATCAGATGGTTTTTATCTAATCTATGCAAGAATACTTGTTTAATGATGTTTTCCTTTTACAGTCATTTGATGCACCACAGCCACTGAGTTCGCCAACAAACTTAACTTCATTTTCCACACATTCAGGTACATTTCAAATACAAAATCACTTACCATATTGGCTGCATTTAGCTCACTTACTCCAATAAGCACATAGTCGCTAATTGTTGCTAAAATTCTACATTAAGCGCATCATACTTCATGGAATTTTAGCTCCGCCAACTGTCTTAATCAAATAATGGAGGATGAAATATAAATTTTTCATTGATTCAATAGTATCGCGTTGCCGTAAAACAAAATTTCCGA
Organism: Ctena decussata; assembly: GCA_963989385.1. Lineage (NCBI taxonomy): Eukaryota > Metazoa > Mollusca > Bivalvia > Lucinida > Lucinidae > Ctena > Ctena decussata. The sequence continues at coordinate 71,743,941 of OZ022512.1, forward strand.
CCGTACATCTGACGATATACCTCCCCAAATGAAAAATTTGATTACAGTTATCCCCTAATTCTTATCAAGTTTTTCATGATGTTTAACAAACATCGCGCTGTGAAGTCCCCACGCACATCGTTGTGAAGACGAGCACAATATCAGCTGTAAATTGCAGTACAATATCATTATTTATTTGGTCTCACATGATGCCTTTATGACCAATCAGAATTCAAGAATTATATAGGAAAAGTAATAATATACAATTATTGGTGTTTGAAAAACCTTATATCAAGATTTATTGATGCTTGAAAGGTGATGGTGACTGGCACAAGGCTAGGGTTTATATCACCTTTTAAAACAGACTGATAAATTTTATATTGGGCCCTTCAAATTCAAATTATTGTTTTATTTCTTTCTTATTCGAATGATGTCAATGATGTCGCTGCTATTCACTGGATAATGTCATGTCATAAATAATGTATTAGCCACACATGTATTTTCACTTTCGCAGGAACAAGATACATCATGAGGATGTCTGTGAAAACAATCTTTATCTTTATTGTATGTTTTCTAATTGCAGACTTCAGTATCTTTCCCTGTAGTCTATGTGACAAACTTTTCAATTCAAGGGTGGCCCTTACCCTCCACGTCACATCTGAGCATGGTAAGAAGGAATATTGTCATTTAAAAACTATGTAAATCTAAATTTGCCACTGTCTGTGCCGCATATAGAAATTATGGCACTTTTTGGTTTGGACCCTTTGGTACAAATCAGGCACATATCTAATCTGTCAACAGACTTAAATACTCAGATTTTGAATCTCCATATGATACACTTTCTTGACAGAAATCAAATTATTTCCCACTCAATAAATATTTCAATAAGTCTTGAAATATATTCTGCTTTGTCACATATTGCTGAATTTATTTCCCTCAGTATGTCATGTGAGTGTTCAAACAAGAGCACTGGTCCTATGGTATAAATATCAAATGTCAGTTTTGGTAGGTAGCAAGGTGTACAAGTACATTTATTATGCCCCAAACTTTGAAAAAGTGGGGGACATATTGGTTTCGGCATATCCATGTGCATGTGTGTGTGTGTGTATGGGGCATGGAGATATCGTCTTGAAACTTCATGTATGGATTCCTCATGGAAAAATCGCCGACGCATATTTTTGGTTTTCCTTGAATTACAACCACGCAAGTAGCAGTTTAGCTATCCAGGTGTTTCAAACATCTCAGTACCAGTTGTCAGGATGGAGAAATTGACATTTCCTGTCCAATATGTTTAGCAACTTTGTAATGTACAACAGCATATAGGTTACCTGTGGTTTGTCACATTAAGATAAAACTGACAGGTGTTGGATGCTGTTTTAAAAAAAAATGATTGGTTGTATGGTTATCTTGAAACAGATTGAGGTCATTTTTTGACAGCTTTGGATTATTTCAGAGAAATAAACATTTTTTTTCTATATTTAAACTGCACCTGAATGGCTGTTGTAAACTGTTATTTTCTCCTCTTTGACAACTGATTTTGAGACGTTTGAAAGTCTTGGATTGCTAAGCTGGTACTTGCACTGTTGTATAGAGTGTTTTTGGTTCAAATATTGCCCCCCCCCCCCCACATTTTTCATTTTCTTAATACTGTACAATACTTTTTTGTACATTGTACAATACCTTCTATTCTTGGTTCACATCCCCCATACCCCAAATCACCCCCTACCCCCAATATTGCGTTCACATCCACCCTGACCCCCCCCTGACCCAACCTCCTCCTCCCCCCCCCCAATTTTTTTTTAAATTCTTACAAAAACTTCAATTCTTTGTTCACATCCACCCTGACCCCACCAACCGGACCCCCCCCCCCAAAAAAAAAAAAAAAAAAAATATTTTTTTTTGAATTTTCACAAAAACTTCAAGTCTTCGTTCACATCCAGCCTGACCCCCCTCAACCCAACCCCCCCCCCCCCCCAAAAAAAAAAAAATTGAATTTTCACAAAAACTCCAATTCCTCATCCTCACTCATGTCCACCCTGACACCCCCAACCCGACCCCCCCACCCCACAATTTTTTTTTAATTTTCAAAAAAACTTCACTCTTCTGCTACATCTACCCTGACCCCCCCACACACAATTTTTTTTTAAATTTTCACAAGAACTTCAATTCTTTGTTCACATCCACCCTGAACCCCCCCCCCCCCCCCCCGACCTGACCCCCCCCCCCCCCCGTCAAAAAAAAAATATTTTTTTTTTTTGAATTCTCACAAAAACTTCACTTCTCTGTTTTGAATTTTCACAAAAACTTTAATTCTTCGTTCACATCAGGACTCCCCCCCCCCAACTCACCCCCCCCCCCCAGTGCCCCTTAAATATATTTTGACACTGCAATTTTGTAGGTGTGACATCTCTGCACTCCCCAACCCAGTTCTTAATTTTGCCACCTTTATGTACAAGCATCTGTTGGGGGCATAATGTTTCATAAACATCAACTCTAGTTTTATACTTTTTATAAAGCAGCGAATTCAATGCATATCAAAAACAAATAAAAATGATATCAATCAATAATGAGTTGAAAAAAATCGAAATTTTCAATCATGCTGTGCACTCGATTCTGATGTTTTCAACACACTCGATGAAATATATTTGGTATTCACCTCAATAAAGTAAATATATCCTCTATGTATTCTACAAATCTATCTTGACATATGATGCAATTTTCTTGAATAGCCTATATATATGTAAAAATAATATCAGTTGATAATAATGGGCCTCGTTCTGAGAAAAACGTTGTTTTGGGATTTCTATGGTCCAACACAAACTAGGCTTCGCAGCTTATGTAGATGTCTAGTAGGTTGAAATTTGGAATTTAGGCAGTAGATTTGTGTAGCAAAAACATTTAGGCGCTGATCAGCAGTGGGATTTGTTTTCAGAAATTGTACCAAAAGCAAAAGCTACTATGGATGTGGAAGAAAGCAGAGAAACAGACAACATAAAGGAGGAGAAAACAGGTAGATTCATTAAAAGAAATATAACAAATTTCTTGCACTGATCATTAGTGTTGTGACGATTACTCGAAAAAATTTATTACATACAAAAACACGCCCATGTTATATAGAGCGATTTCACGGCTGTAAAAATGACAATTTTTAGTTTAATTTTTTTGACTATTTTCATACTTTTGCTCAAAACATATATTGTGGGTACAGGAAGCAACTAGTACCATTTTGAATGACTGGCATGTCCTAGCCCAGGTTCAATCTCCGAATCTTTGAGCAGACAATCTACCTACTGCACTACCGAGGCCAGTGAAAGGGAGTACAAAAATACAAATAATCTGTTTGTTTCAGGGCTGAGTTATGTGGGGGAGGCACGTTTTGGTGTCCAAATGGACACCATATCATTTCACAGATGTCAACTGGCTGCGAAATCAGCAAATAAACTAGCTCTCAACCTCATTGAGTTTCTGATCTCTCCATCTGAAATCAGAACTGGCATATCGGTGTATGGAAATATCCAGTATAAACTGAAACCGATGCCAGACAACTTGGTGCTGGCCTTAAAAAGTAAGTTTCAAACTCCAATGCACTGACAACATATATGAGCCATGTCACGAGAAAACTGGTCTTCAGTGTTTCCTACCAGGTACAACACAAACTGGGAGCATGAATTTGCTAGACGATTGAAATGTTGGAAGTAGAAAGTAGAGGGATCATGCTAGGTTTGTAGCGAAGACAAAGATTCTGATCAGCTGAAAAGTTAGTTTGCAGTTGATCTGCGCCTTTTGCATATGCAAAGGTTTTCTCATGATGCTGCTTATATAGCTTAATTCAATTAACTATTTTTTCCAACATAATAAGTCATTTCATACCTCAGAGAATTGCAAAAAATTAAATATCAATTCTTATTAAATTCAAAATATCCGGAAAACTAGCTTATATACGTAGTTATGTGAAAGTTGAAAATTTAACTTGATTGATAATATAAAATGTAAAATATAAAAATTAAAATCTCAATTTTGAGGTTATATGGAGTGATGATAAACATTAGCTTAGTTTAATGTAAACGAGAAGCCCTTAGGGCTTCACGAACATTAAACTATAAGCTAATGTTTTTCATCACCCCATATAACCTCAAAATTGTCATTTCAATCCTTAAATATTTACACTTGCCAATGTCTCTCCTTCAATAACCTCTTATCAAGCAACTGTCTTCATCAGCCAATAAAGACATTTGTCCACGTGACTAACGTAGTCTAGCGACATCGTGAACAAACAAACGTCTGGATTGGTCAACGTAATGTTCGATCGAAGTCACGTCATGGCTTCGGCTGTTGAGCCTCATAGCCAAACTTGTCGATAAATAAACTTTCTGTGCCACATATTTCGCTTAATTATCATCGAATCTTCACGAAAAACAATGGAAAACAATCTAAAAACAAAGTGTAAATATAAAAATTGAAAGTTTATTGAAAGTTTATTTTTCAACTTCCATGATGTGATGAAGACAGTGGTCTTCGTTAAAATTCTACATGAAGCTTCATGGAATTTTAACTCCGCCCACTGTCTTCATCACATCATGAAGGTTGAAAAATAGACTTTTTATTCTTAAATAAATATAGAGGATATTACACTAGTGGTCATTTCATATGAAATTTATCAAATGAGCCTTCGACAATTTTTCCCAAAAATTCAATTCTTCGTTCACATTCACCCTGACCCCCCCCCCCCCATTTTTTTTTTTTTTTGAAATTTCCCCAAAACTTCATTTCTTCAATCACATCCACCCTGACCCCAAACCCGACCCCTCCCCCCCAATTTTTTTTTTTGAATTTTCACAAAAACTTAAATTCTTCGTTCACATCCACCCTGACCCCCCCCCCCGCCCCCAAAAAAAATTTTTTTTTGTGAATTTTCCCGAAAAATTCAATTCTTCGATCACATCTACAACCCGACCCCGACCCCCCCCCCCCCAATTTTTTTTCTGAAATTTCACAAAAACTTCAATTCTTCGTTCACATCCACCCTGACCCCCCCCCCCACAACCCGACCCTCCCCGCCCCACCAAAAAACCCCGCCCCACCCAAAATTTTTTTTTTTTGAATTTTCCCCAAAACTTCAATTCTTCGTTTACATCCACCCTGACCCCCCCCCCAAACCGACCCCCCCCCAAACCGACCCGCCCCCCAATTATTATTATTTTTTTTTTAATTTTCCCAAAAACTTCAATTCTTTGATCACATCCACCCTGACCCCCCCTCAACCCGACCCCTCCCCCCCCCCCAATTTTTTTTGAATTTTCACAAAAAAAAACTTCAATTCTTCGTTCACATCCACCCTGACCCCCCCAACCCGACCCCCCCCCCCCAAAAAAAAAAAAAAAAAAAATTGTGAATTTTCCCAAAAACTTCAGTTCTTCGTTCACATCGACCCTGACCCCCCCCCATTTTTTTTTTTTTAAATTTTCACAAAAACTTCAATTCTTCATTCACATCCACCCTGACCCCCCCCCCCCCCCCGACCCGACACCCCCCCCTTAAATTTTTTTTTTTGAATTTCCCCAAAAACTTCAATTCTTTGATCACATCCACCCTGACCCCTCCCCCTTCAACCGGACCCCTCTCCCCCTCCCCCCCCCCCCAATTTTTTTTTGAATTTTCACAAAAACTTATATTCTTCGTTCACATCCACCCTGACCCAACCCCCCCCCAACCCTCCCCCCCCCCCCAAAAATGTTTTTTTTTTTTTTTTTTTTGTGTGAATTTTCCCAAAAAATTCAATTCTTCAATTCTTCGATCACATCTACCCTGACCCCCCCCCCCCACAAAAAAAAATTTTTTTTCTGAATTTTCACAAAAACTTCAATTCTTCGTTCACATCCACCCTGACCCCTTCCCCTCCAAAACCCGACCCTCCCCCCCCCCCAAAAAAAAAAATTTTTTTTTGAATTTTCACAAAAACTCCAATTCTTTGTTCACATCCACCCTGACCCCCCCCCCACCCCAACCCAACCCCCCCCCCCTCAATTTTTTTTTTTTGAATTTTCACAAAAACTTCAATTCTTCATTCAAATCCACCCTGACCCCCCCCCCACCAACCAAACCCCCCCCACCCCCCCCAATTTTTTTTTTGAATTTTCACAAAAACTTCAATTCTTCGATCACATCCACCCTGACCCCCCCCCCCCCACACACCCCAAAAAAATTTTTTTTTTTGAATTTTCACAAAAAACTTCACTTCTATTCACATCTACCCTAACCCCGACCCCCGCCCCCCCCCCCATTTTTTTTTTGAATTTTCACAAAAACTTCAATTCTTCATTCACATCCACCCTGACCCCCAGAGCCCCCTCCCCCCCCCCCCCAAACCACCCCCCCACACTTTTTTTTTTTAATTTTCACAAAAACTTCACTTCTCTGTTCACATCTACCCTGACCCCCCCCCCCCCCCCTGACCACCAAAAAATGACCATTCGTGTAATATTCTGTTTATCATATGAGCTTTTAACAGGGTTTTTTACGGCTTTTAAAATAGACATTATTTTAACGAAAAAGGTGTTGTTGTCACTTGTTCCCGCCAGATTTGTTAATACACATGTCCATGGTCATAACATTATTTATAACATGACATTTTTCACTGAATAAGGGTGATGTCATATGATAATCTAGGATATTTAATGATATATGAGCCAGTCCACGAGCAGACCTGATTTATGCATGTATGTAAAAACAAAGGCGGATCACTGCATTGTAACCATAACCATGTAGCTGATCAGCATCTTTGTTTTCGCTACAAAGATAGTACAGTCCCTCTACTTCTTTCAAGCTGAATTTTCAATGAAAGCCTGAATGTACAGCTTGGTTTGTGTCTGACCTGTCGGAAACCAGAAAAACCCAGGGTTTTCTCATTTCACGGCTTATATCAATTCTTTTTTCTATACAGGCCACATTTTCGACAAATTCCCGACAGAACAAGATTCATGGAAGGACATCGTCAAGAGCTTAAACAAGAAACTGCAGAACATTAGGAACGGCAAATATATTTCAACATTATAATGATTTGAAAACAATGCCGTTTCTAATGTTCTGCAGTTTTTTGTTTGCATAATGAGAAATTGATGATAAAACATACTGTTTTGGGCATTTCCACATTCCAAGAGGCCTCGCAGCTGACACAACACAACCTAGCTGGGCTGTACGACAATTAAAGAAGACAAGCAGACATTCTGAGTGACTATTTGCGATGTAGTGAATGACCTTTCAAAAGAGCTTTTTATCGCCTTTTAAAGTTGAAAAAATTTCAACGAAAATGCATTGTTGTCAGGGACGTCGTCATGACGTTACTTGTTCCAGCCGAAAGTGTTAATACACGTGGGTCATAACATTATTTGAGCCGCGTCGTGAGAAAACCGGCTTTTTGCATATGCGAAAACAAAGACGCAGATCAGCTTCGCGGTAATCAGCGTCTTTGTTTTCGCTACACGGATAGTACAATCCCTCTTCTATCTAAATCCAAAATTTCAAGCCTCTAGCCATCATCTGTCACTGCACAGCCCGGTTTGTGTCAGACCCGGTCGGAAACCCCGAAGACCGGTTTTCTCAGAACGAGGCTCATTTATGACATGATGTTATCAACTGGATAACCTAGCGACGTCATATGATAAAGTTGGTTGTTCCATCTATGTTTAAATGATAATTAACCACATCTGTTTGTTCATTTGTTCTTAAATTCCTTACAGAAAAATTGTGCCACAACCGATAATACAGGCAAATTTGACCATACAAAGACCCTTCAACGGATTTATTTTTTAGGACAATTTTGCTGACATTTCAGTGATATTTCTCTGACATTCCACCGGCATTTCAGTGCTATTTCACTGATATTTCAGTGCTATTTCAGTGACATTTCACTGAAATTTCAGTGATATTTCAGTGAAAATTTCAATGAAATCTTTCACTGAAATGTCAGTGACATTTCAGTGAAATTTCACAGGAAATTTTCAGTAGGGTGATTTAGTTGAAACTGCATGACTGAAATAATCTTGACTGGCTGTACAATCCATGTGAAAAACATGTCGAATGTCTGACAAAAGAAAGCTAAACAGACAATTTCCATCTTTAAATGATATCAAGTATACATTTACAACAGTACATTAATAATAAATTCATATACTTCGAGGATTTGGTGTCACTTAGAAGGCAATGCCTTAATTTCATATTAAGTTAGAAAAACATACATACTAATATTTTTTGCCCAGTTCATGCTCAGTAAAGTTGCAACATGCTGATTCACGATCAATCTCAATGAAAAATGCAGTTTAAGTCTGATTAAGTTGCCCAGTGTTCATACAACATGTAGTCAAATCTGTCTTAAGGGGTCATTAACACACTGGTCTGGCATTCATCACAGGCAACGAAGGCAACGTACTATAAAACTTGATTTTTTCGCATATCTCTTAGATTAATTTCAAACTATTATTCTTACGGACCCGGCAGTTTGTTATACCTCTTAATCAGACCAGATTTTTGAAGAAATTCCGTCTAGTATATATGCAGTGCTTGAATAAGTTTCTTTACCGATTCGTTGCTTAGACGTTGTAGTCCAAAAATTGTTTTCAAGCATTTCTTGAATATGCATATGAATTCAATAAAACTTTTGATTCCTATTCCAAGAGCCGGGGATCGGATGGTCCGTGAGACTATACTTCTAAGACAAACTTATCCTGATTAGCGGAACAAGCAAGATTCATGTACGTTGTCTTCGGTACCTGTGTTGAATGCCAGACCAGTGTGATTAAGGGGCCTCACAAAAACTGGCTGCAGAGTCATGGCAGACAGGTGTACACTTAATAGAGGTTCATTGTCCTCTGAGGCCCCATAAGATAGGTGACCCTTAACAGAGTTACCCTTGAGACGGGTTAGACAGCATTATTTTTTTATACAATTTCATTATAACAGCAGATATTAACACTTACTTAAAAAATTTCGAGAGGTAGGCACTGAATAAATTTGATATTCACATTTGATAATCAGACTATCAGTCACTGTCTAGAGTTTGTGTCAGTTTTATGTAACAGTCCTGCAGTTGGTGCTGTCTGTTTTTAAGATACTAGGTTCAAGTCCTAGAGGACTGCATGTTAGTACTGGCACATATAACACTAGACAGCAATATCCAAATTACAGAATGCATTCTAAGATAAGAATGAAATATGTTTAAAATGTTCCAATCTTTAGCCATATGGTAAGATGTCTCATAGGAAAGAACAAGAAGTAAATACTTAAGGGCTGTAAGGGAAATTACTTTTGATTTTGTACTAACTGTGTATCCCACTTAAAGATATTACATAAATATTTTTTTCTTCAGTTTGGTGGTTTCAAACTGGTGAAAATTGCAAGACCGCTAACATTTCTGCACTATCTGAATCGACATACCTGTAATTGCTTATATGTAAGTTATGAGAAAAAAATGCCAGCAGTGCTCGTTTTATAGGTAGCGCCTATTTATTTCATATTAATAGTAACTTGATCTGGCGTAATGTATCACGTCGAGTGGATGAGCTCATACCATCGGATCACCCGAGACGCTTGCGTCGAGGGTGATCCGATGGTATGAGCTCAGCCACGAGACGTGATACAGTATGCAAGATTAAGTTACTATTGTAATGATTTGTTTATTATATACCTTAGAGAACAGCCAATCATTGATACTTGCCAGCGCTAATGCATCGACCCGGATTCGAACCTGCGCGGCAGTGTATGTAGCTAGTCGTGAAACAGACGCTGGCGACTGAGCGCTATTTTGACGTGCTTGTTGACGTTACGTCACAAGTCCCGTATCTCTGGTTCTCGTTTTCACGATGCACGTTAAACAATCACGCGCCTGAAGCTGGAACTCAGACATAGCCTCGTTTTAAAGGATAGTGATACGGATTCAGAAAACGTCAGTTTGATACGGCGTTCTGTATCAGATGGCCAGAAAACAGGCAGTTCAAAGGGCGTATCATTTGATAGGTATAAAATAAAATAGAAAACTATGTAAGTGTCTTTTGATATCAGGTTTATCAGGCGAGACAAGAAACACGTCGGACTGGCTTGGCAAGCCTCGCCATTACTACGCTGTTTCTAATCTCGCCTGATAAACTTGATATCAAAAGACCGTAACATGGTATTCTCCATTTAAACTGTAATTTAAAATAGAAAACTGGTGAAAAAAGTAAAACGTAATAATTGTTACTTGTTCGGACTGTCCGTGTCGGTGTTTTTGATCGTTTGTTGTGTGTTTCATGAGAGGTAGCTGAATAGGCACTTGTCTGCAAAAGAGCTCTTTGTTCGGTATATCTTGGGTGTCTTTCATGGACAGTTGTAGATTTATGTATATACTTTTTCCCCTTTGGGAAAACTTTTCGTCGCTCAAGGGCGAGTAACTCCAAATTGCATGGTCCGATATGGCAAGCATTCGAGCTCATCCGAGATTTTATGCCTGTTCTGAATACCTGCAAGATTGAAGATGATAGAATTCAAGTAAGAGACAAGAACCAGTGTTCGATCAAAATTGAAGACCGTTTGGCAAGGACAAGGGCAAATAAGGATTTTTTAGCACTCAAGGGTAAGAAACCCTAAGACTAATTTTTCTATATAGCTGAATTTCGAACTCATTCGAGAACTTTTGTCTGCCTCAGATAAATGTAAGTTTTAAGTAGTTCTGAACAAAACTGGAGGCACTATGGCCCGGACAAGGTCAAATATGCGTTGTTTAGTACTCAAAGTCTCACTCGAAGTGAATTATCCGATCTGGCCCAAATTCTTACTCATCCGAGGTTGTTTGCCTGTCCTGGATACCTGCAAGTTTGAAGAAGTTCCGATTAAAACTGAAAACGGTATGGGCCGGATATTTTCTCATTATATGTCTATGGACATATTTGTTGCCATGTTAACCATAGTTTTGAAGTAAACTGTCCAAAAACTATATGCAGTCGATCCCCACCCCAACAATGCTACACATTAAATTTAAGACTGACCGGTAGCTTTAGGAGATATTCATGTTAAATTGTGTGGAAGGACGACGGGCCCAGCCTACAGGTGAGCTAATGACTGATCGGGAGATAATCATATACTCCTCGCCAAAAATTTAGCTTATTTAATGTTGAACTTAAGCAGCAGATATAAATGATACATAGGACTTCTGATATTTCAAAAAAAAAAATGTTGTAAATGTTCTTATCCGATGTCACAAAGTTAAAAAAAGATGCCGAGACACTCGAATTTTAGAATTCAGCAGCTGTTTGAATGCACAGTCCCAAAATTTAAGACCATTTAAGCTTCTAATGTGGTTTAAGAGATAGATCAGCTCTAGCAGTGAATTGTTGAGTAATAATTCACTGTTTGGAGTGAAGGCTTTAAAATACCGGACTTTCATTCTCACTGACTTTTTCCACAGATACATAGATATAATAGGCAGGTGATGCTTACTTCTGTTTATTTACCTTACGACTTCGGACATGATTTTGGTACTTTGACCACTTTCCTTTTTAGACACTATTTTATGTGTTACTCTTTTCTAAACGCAATCAGGAAGCCACACCAATTCACCCCTTCCCTTTTTACATGTAGCTCACTTGAGCCATCACCTGAGCCATAGGCTCAGGATGAGCTATTGTGAGCAGTCAGTGTCCGTTGTGCGTCGTCAAATCATCTCTAGAACCACTAGGTTATGGCTTTGATATTTGGTATAAAGCATTGTCTAGAAGAACTCTACCAAAGTTGTTCAAATTGTGGCCCGGGGTCCAAAACTGCTTAAAATTTGGTTTTTAGCATTGCCTACTTATCCTTTACCAAGTTTTGATTAAATGATGGCTCCAGGGTCTAAAATGTCCCAGCCTCAGGGGGTCCTGGGTTTGAACATAGAAATGCATAGAAAAATATTCAAAAATCTTCTTCTTCAGAGCCACTTGGCTCAGATGCTTGAAATGTAGTATGTAGCATTGCCTAGTGGTCCTTTACCAAGTTAATTCAAATAATGGCCACAGGGTTCAAAATGGGCCGGGCCAAGGGGGTCCGTTTGAACCATAGAAATACATAGAAAAATATTAAAAAATCTTCTTCTTCAGAACCACCTTGCTTAGATGCTTGAAATTTGTAATGTAGCATTGCCTAGTGGTCCTTTACCAAGGAACTCTTTAAGATTTTCATTTATATTCACTGCAGCTGGTGTTGTGCCGTGTGGCGGCCGTAAAACGTCTCCTCGTACATCATCCATTGCATTTTTTATTTTCATTTCGTTCTTTGAGATCAGAGGATATATTCTGAGAAATCTGAAATTTCAGTTTGGTTTAGGCTCTTATCCTAGATCATCTTCTTTTATATTATTTGGACCCTTTTTGATACTAGTCAGTCTTTGAATCGACTGCCCGGTTAAAATTAAGAAAGTTCAGTATGCTTTTCTCTGGTTTCGTCACAAGATGTTGTCAGGGTCACCGATGAGGCTTATTAGCCGAAACTACGTAGTCTGGTCCATGGTCCTTCTTCTGAATGTATTCTCTGCTCTTGAAAGAACTCTTTAAGATTTTCATTAGCATATGAATATAGTTCAGAGCTGCAGATAGTGTTTTTGAGGTAAGGTCAGGGATAAGTTTCCTTTTTTTACGAAGAAAACATATTGTGGCACATTTTTAGAATTTTGTTAACGAGACGGTTCTTATGATGGGTCACATTTTATGTTTTCATTTAAAGATATTAAACTTCATTTCTTCAATTTACCTGGTTCCCATTGTTATCTTGCATACTAAAAGATCTTATTTGCATTTTACTTCCATCCTATAATCATACCGACATGAAACGACGTTGCAAAGTCACTGTCTCTCTTTATGTTTGTCACCATCAAAGCATTTGCTTGGAGGAAACCCCTGTACACAAAAGTGGGTTTGAAGTGACAGACAACCAAGCAAGACAATGATCTAGCAGCTTTATATACGTATTCGAGTTTTAATTGCCATTGTACACTGCAAGTCTTTACTTAATTTCTCTGCATTAATAGTAGTTTCTCTTTGATGTTGTTTACGTATTCTGTAATAAAAGTACGTCAACGGAATGTATGTGAACATTTGAGCCGCGACACAAGAAAACCAACAAAGTGGTGTGCGCCCAGCACAGACTCAGATCAGCCTGGGCATCTGCCCAGTGTGATCAGACTATGCCCAGGCTGATCTGAGTCTGCACTGGGCGCACAACAACTTTGATGGTTTTCTCGTGTCGCGGCTCATTTCATATTGTCTCTAACCATTTCAGTGCTGATTTAAAGAGTAACTACACTTCAGGAACTGACTGAATCAGATCCCAAACCCTATCCCAAACGTCAAAGGGAAAGATTGACAAAGACGCAAAACTGACACGCTCAGTTTGGCATCTGAGCGCACGGTCATAGCATCGGAAAAGAACTGGTAAATGTGTTGTATCATTGGTCTGCCACCGTAATAACCTGGAATTAAAGAGTTTTTGTTGCTTTGGTAAAGTTAAGGTGAATGGGTATCCTTTCAGGTGAGACATCTCTGCCATTCTCATTTTGTCTCCTTATTCATTATTAGTCAACTCTTAGGGGAATAATTTGCTCCTATCAGAGCAGATTCTTTCATTATTAGATAATATAGTCCGTTTGCTCCCAAATGCAAACGGCATCCCCAATATTTTCTCAAAATTGGTGAGAGGTAAAAGATTTTCGAATCGCTCATTCTTAATTTTCATCCTATACATAACAAAATCATAATTTTGCAGAAATGTGAGGTTTTGCATAAAAAAAAGTTTCTATACAAAAACAGGACCTAAAATGTGTCAATTTCACCTCTAAATTACAAGGGAGTAAAAGTTGGCTGTTGGAATTCCCGTTTAGTTTTACGTGTTAGAGCATGTGACCAATGTATGCTATCCCTAGAACAAAATTTGCATAATTAATTGAAATTTTATTCTAAATCCTTTTTTTTTTTAACTTTTTGTTTAACCCATATATTATCAAATTTTAAAACATACAATTTTTGTTCGCAAAATAATATAATAGTTTATTATTTATTTACAACATAGTACCACCTGACCAGTGATACCATGCGTTACGCGTGCGGGCAGGTGAATACATTTTACTATTTCATTCATATACGCCCACACCTGTAGTAAACAACGAGCTTACGCTGTTGCCTATCAACAATATTTTGGCTGTTCTAACAAGCATATGACGCCCTTCAGTGAAACTGCTCAGTTTTTGCATTAAGGTAAATGGAAAATACTTTACAAAATCATCCAAAAATTTGGACTTTCCGTATTCTGTTATGTATAGTTATAGGAATCATTAGGACATTGGAACATTTGATGGAGCTTTCATCGTTTTCGAGAAAATAAGCAAAACCCCGTTTGCACTTGGGACCAAACGGACTATACCCAGGCAAGTAATTATGCCGAACTTGGCATGTGAGTAATTTGACAAGAAAAACATTTGTCTCGCTTCCCATAGTAGCTGCTTTCAAAATAGAAATGATCTAAGAGCTAGCCAGTTCAAGGCTTTAAGAGTAGCTCCACTGTAGGAAAAATTCTTCTAACAGAGACGGAAATACCGTATTTCTTCGGTAATAAGAAGGGGGTATCCCTTCTAACACAGTTCGAAAAAAATCAAGATTCGTCTTAAAAGAGCCTATTTTTATTGGATAGTCTTGGAACGGGTCAATTTCTCTCAGGGAAAACTGTTATAAGACTGATTCAGCTATTTAGAATCATTTTAAATGTAGAGATGAAAAAACACCGTTTTACAAGAGAATAAATACGGTACTTTTCTGTTAAGATAAAGTTTGTCAAAATGAATACCAATTAATAGAGATTTATCCATGCACGTTTAGGCATTAACAGAAGAGTCAAGTCGGGTAACTTCTGACAGCGGGTAAATTCGGACATACCATTGCACACAGTGAAAATCCAGAAGAGACGGTTCATCATGAGCCGTCTCCTCACGTTTTTTACTGTTTGCCCAGTTAATTTTGTTTTAATTCCAAACGACTGACATATAAAGGAAAAAACGTCACTTTCCGCATTTACCTGCTGTCCGAATTTACCTGACTTGGACCTAATTGATTAGGTACAAGTGTACACAACCATGTTTGAGACGGCACTATGAATATGCTTGTTTCCCTCCGCCATTCGTTTCTTTGTTTCCGTTGATGTCCACTGCATAGAATCATAGTGGGCTTATATGCTATCGGGAGTATCACAGAGGACTATTGTTTGACTGGGCACACAATGTCCATATGACGTCGTACCAACAGCTGCACTTAATACTTTCCAAACATTCGGAATAATTGGGCTAATTCAGTCATTTTCAAAAATAAGGCAGAAAACTCTCAGAATCTTACACAATTCCATCCTAGATCCAACTCACGACACCATGTAGGAAACAGACAATACAAAATCAGTCACCACCAAAGACAACACCAGCGGCAGCCATGTGAACAGCCATTTCCCACGTAGATGGTCAACGGGCTAGCCTGAACATTACTAGCAATATTTCAACTAGAGCAAGTGAGCAGGGGCTCACCTATACCCCCGACCAGTGCCACCGCCCAATGAAAGCATACTTTACCACAAAACTACAATTGCTAATGTTATACATGTACAGACTTCAGAGTTTGTGACCTTGACCTTAGGTCAGCAGCAGCATTCATATGTGTACACTAGTATAAAATGAACCTAGTCATGTATCATTAGGCTCCACTCAAGTACAGGTACATTAGATCCATAACCCATAACTATAAAACAAATGGCTAAGTCCTAGTGATTGACCTCAGGCCCCACCCATGAGCTGACCCTGAGCTTAAGTAGTCCAGATAAAAAGTATTGCTATAGAGATATCATAAACAAATATGGAAGAAATATTCAATGCAGTTACAGAGATATGAGCAATCAAAAATGTTTAACACAAAACTTTGACATAATGAAAATGCCTCAGTCCTAATTACTGACCCTTGGCCCCACCCTGGGGCATGACCCAGAGACTAAGACAATTTACATGGAAGTAAATCCTAGAGAGATATCGTGAACCAAATATGAAAATAATCTGATGTGTAGTTACAGAGATACGAGCAATCATAAAAAGTTTAACGCCAAACTTTGATATAAAGTTGACGAACGGCGGGACGAACGAACGAAAGGACAAACGAACAAACGAAAGAATGGACGAACGGACGGAATGACAAATACCATATACCCCCTGACATACTTCAAATTAATAACAGACATAGCAGCTAACAACACATAAAACAACCAAGAAGAACCCAAACAGAACTGCCGCCTTTGGTCGGCCGATAATGAAATTACTTGGGCGGGGGGGGGGGGGCTTTATTGGTTTGCTGTCGCGACTAACCTTCGCCCTTTGTTCTGACTTGGTTCATCGGATACTTAGTTGTTCTACCCAACAAAAACAACCACCACCCACAGAACAGTCTTTCAAAAAGCACCAACCCTGATAAGTACAAATTAAGAAAAGTCATTTTTACCGATTACTTTTTGTTACTTTATACACCAAGTCGCCTTAAAACTCAGGTTCCGAAAGGCCTTGCTGAAGAAGTGTTTTCAACCCGATATTATATATAGACACTAAGTTTTGATTGATTAATTGATTTGTAGCTTAACGTCCACGGTAAACATCTATGGTCATGTCGGGACGGTCAGTTAACCTAACCACACTATTCCTGGGCAGGCTTAGACCTCCTAAGCGGTTAACCAGTACTAAGTGCACATACTTTCGCCAGTAACTGACAACTGCCCTTCTTGAATCAGCGGAAGGAGAAACGAAAGTATGTGGCCAGACCGGGTATCGAACCCAGGACCTCTGACTTATGAGTCAGGTGCCCTACCGATTGCGCTACGCGCCCGGCTAGACACTAAGTCTACATGCCGTTGATAAATTTTGAAAACGCTTTACGAAGTTTATGATGCCGTTGATAAATTTTGAAAACGCTTTACGAAGTTTATGATACCTAACATTGTTTGAGAAGTTTTACTGTCAAAAGTTTATTGCGAGTATTAAAGTCGTCAACATGACTGGCCACTCGAATAAAACGAATAAGTTGAGAAAAATAAACACCATAGGATGTAGAACGAGGAACATGACCATTAAAAAATGGAAAATTAACCATATCAAAATCAAAACCATCTCGTTTATCGTTAATTATACTCCCCGCAAACTGTGTTTGTGGGGGGTATACTGTTTTGACGTTGTCCTTCCGTCCGTCTTTCCGTCAGTCCGTCCGTCCGTCCGCAACGCATTAAATTTGATCCGATTTGTTTCACATTTTGTCCATGGATGCAGTATAAGAAAATAGTGGATACGTATTTTTCATTTTTTCCTGGAAGGTTTTTATTGCGGAGTTACGCCCCTTTCTATTTTTCGTGAAATAAGTTTGTTATCGCAACTCCTCCTAGATGGTTTGACGGATTATCTTGAAATTAAGTATGTGAAAAGATATTGGTATGAAGATGTGCATTAGGGTTTTGATTTTAAATTCTGCCCATTTTTGCCTGAGTTATGCCCCTTTTTGATATTTTTGCCCTATTTTATAGGGTTTTTGCATCAAATTTGCTCCAATTTGTTTCAAATTTTGTCCATGGATGAAGTATAAGAAAATAGTGGATACGTATTTTTCAATTTTTCCTGGAAGTTTTTTACTGCGGAGTTACGCCCCTTTCTATTTTTCGTGAAATAAGTTTGTTATCGCAACTCCTCCTAGATGGTTTAACGGATTTTCTTGAAATTAAGTATGTGAAAAGATATTGGTATGAAGATGTGCATTAGGGTTTTGACTTTTAATTCTGCCCATTTTAGCCTGAGTTATGCCCCTTTTTGATATTTTTGCCCTATTTTATAGTTTTTTTTGCCATTTTTGCTTCCATTTTATCCAAATTGGGTTACTAGATGTAGCATACGGAAAGAGCTGATACACATTGTTCAGTTTTTCCGGAAAGGTTTTCCTGCTGAGTTATGTCCCTTTGTACTTTTCGTAAGAAAAGTTTGTTATTGCTACTACTCCAAGACCATTTGACGGATTTTCTAGAAATTAAGTTTGCGAACACATATTGGTATGAAGATGTGCATTAACCAATTTTGCATGAGTTATGCCCCTTTTTATATGTTTTGCCCTAGTTTGAAGTTTTTTATGCCATTTTCACTTCCATTTTATTCCGATTTGGTGCACAGATACAGCAGAAGAAAGAGTTGGCACATATTGCTCTGTTTTTCTCAAAAGGGTTTTCCAGCTTTGTTGTGCCCCTTTGTAGTCTTGGAAAACAAAGTTTGTTGTTGCTACTTCTCCTAAACCGTTTGACTGATATTAAATATGTGAACAGATATTGGTTTATAGATGTGGACATGTAGTTGTCATAACATGTATGCTGTGTAAATGTAAAACTTAGATGACAAAGCTTCATGCCTAACTGTTAAACGCGGGGTTGTATTTAGTAAGCCATGCTTACTGCCACTTCTAGTTTAAGTTGTTACAAAACGAAAACAAAACTGCATACAGCTCAAGTCGATGATGTAGGCAATGCACTCCGCTTGAATTGATGTTATTTGCAATAGACAGTGTTCCACATATTATTACTGCTGATGCACAGTCAGGTCAGAACGAATAGATTTTAAAATTGTCGATTATTAGAAAAGTTATGCTTTGTTTGCAGTTTCGATGTGTTCAGCTTGCAGCATTGTGCGTTTTGCTAGTGTTTTTTCTGTAACCTCGTTTATCCTGCATTCCTTTCTTTTATCCGTCTCTCTGGTATATGGCTCTATATAGACTGAAATTCTGTCTAAAAACAACCGCCCAGCCGTAGGTAATCTTATTAAACAAATAACACACTATTATAATCATCTATTTTACCGACAAAACAAAATGATTTTTCAGGTAATAAAAACGCAGCCTAATCAAACAAAAAAGTGGCGAACCACAACAAAAGCACCGCCTTTGAATGACCGGTAATATATTATTCGGGGATAGTGTGACGGGGGTGTCTTTAAAGCTGACGGTTTTCTTTAGCTCCGGTATTTCAGTGGTGTTGTTTGACTTCCCAGGGGTCTCCTGGTGCAATACGTTATTTCCGTCGTCCTTATCTCTGATTCATCATAGATCTTATACGTGATTTGTTTGTTTCCGAATATGATTCATTTATGGGTTAGGAAACTTTTATGCGGACCAAACAGCTAAGTAAATGTTTCGAACCAGTGCAGAAACAGAAGGTGAGGTTTGGATCCAGTAAAACATGTTTAAGCCCACCAGTAATCTTTTTCTCACTGTTCCAAGGCGGTACTTTTGTTGTGGTTCCTTGATGTTACATTGTGCTATGTCCTCTTGTATATGTTCTTTGTTAATTTGGTCACCTGTTTTTCTACCCAAGCTGCCTTTTGGTTAAAATCAAAATAAAATACATAAAAATAGATGTTGATGCTGGTTTTGATTAGGGTAGCTGAATGACAACCTGTTTGGGCAAGAGCTGCTTATTCGGTTTACCTTGCGTGTCTTTCGTGAACTTGTGTCCATTTTTCCGTGCGTGTGTGCTTCTTTCCCTGTTGGTTTTGAGGGCGGGATGTGGGATTTGATTGATTGTATTAATTCCTGATCATTGCCTATCTTTTTACTTTACACATCCAAATATAAGGTTAAAAATACCTCGAAACCATATCGCCCGGCTTAAATTTGACTGACTGCCTCTCCATACCTCACCATAGTGCAGACTTTATTCTCCTTTCATTTGGGACAATTGGCTTGGTAGTAGATAAAAAAATCAAGTACTGGCGCTAGGGGACGTAGGCAGCTTTGTAACGACATTGCTCTGTTCTTCGAGGTGTCCCAGTAAATCCAAAAGTAACTAAAATCTGAC